>JAOBAT010087361.1:0-18208 GCA_026413305.1 Hydrozoanthus tunicans
GCTTCAATCTTGGCTTCACGAGTGGCACAAAGTTCATTCTGTAGCTCCTCCAGGAGCTTCTCCAATGGATCGCAAATATTTTCATCATAGTGTTTCAGTGCATCTTTTAGTGGTAACACGTCACGCCTTCCAATCATTAACTTGTTGTCCAATTCATTTGACAACACTAAATTCACAAATTCTCTCATTTTCTGAATTTCTTTCCTCGCATCTTTGTTGTCAAAGATGATTCCTTCTAAGTCACCATTCCAAATCCAAAAACCATGATCTTCAAAAATACGGCGAGCACATTTTGGCATGTTTTCCGGTGGGGATCTCTTAAACTCCATTCGCACCTCCTGGAGTAAAATGGATGCCACATCAAGGGAATTTTGATGTTTCTTTAATTCCCTACACAATCTCGATTTCTCCCAGGTGTGCTCTGTCAAGGGTTCAACTCTTGTTCCATGTTTCACAGTAATTGTGTCTTCATCAAGAATAACAGCACAGGGAATCTTCAGAGCTCTTGCAGCCTTGTAGGCATTTACGGCAGAACCACATCCACCAAGGGATAAAATATCCCAGCTGTCCATCTCTAAGATCCTGACAGCTTCTACCAGATCACGGGGGTTGCAGCTCGCCTCTCGGATCTGGCGGGCGTGTTCTAACATGTAGCGCCGTAGTGCAGACAAAACTTTCTTGTCAGTCTCTCCCTCCACAAAGTACAACCCTGTTGCGAAGAACATTTTCCGCATGTCCGGACCCATCAGTAAGTTCATGACGCCTTGGCCAAACGGAACATGATTTGGCTCAGATACTTGACTTGTTGCATGGCTTTCACCCTGCATTTCACCAAGAACTTCTAGCTTGCAGGGAGTAAAACCTTGACCTGTGTTAAACGAAGCAAAAGGTAATAAAAGTTGGCAGAGTGGGATGAGGGATGTTTTCTCATGAAGCCTCAAGTTCTTTCTCAATCTGGTGTCAACTTTAAGAAAACTGAGTTGGTTAGTGTTATACGTGTAAGATTATTGAATAGACATGATAAGGAGTGGTTAAATGATATTTAGAAACACAAAACGTTACACCAAGTGTAACATTGAACTGATTGCCATTCTATTACCTATCTGCAAAATTTCAAAATTTATTTGCCGTTAATTAATATATATAAACAGAAAACGTTACACCAAGTGTAAAATAAAACTGACTGCCATTCTATTATCTACTATCTGCAAAATTTACAATTCAGCTTGCATCATATCTCCTAACAACTTAATATCTCTTATTTGTCCTTACTACCTTCGTTTGCTACAACAACCTTTAAAACGTTTAACATGCCTCTTAAACCTTAATGAAGAACAACGCCGTTAACGTTTTCATGAAAAGTATGAAATATAACTACAAAACTATATATATATATATTCCTGAAGTCAAAACATGGTACCTGAAGAAGACATGTGGTAGAGTGAACGCAGCGATGTTGCACTTAGGAACTCCACAGCGTGCGTGATAGTTACAATAACTTGATCTGGCCGTCTTTGGGTTTCCAAAAAACGACGTAATTGGGCTTGCTGTGGAGGGTGAAGCGAGTGGCCAGGCTCGTCTAGAAACACGGTGTCAGCAGATGACATCTGAATTGCCGTGAGCACCATCAAGCACTCTCTCTCTCCCCCGCTGCACTCCGACAGTGACATCTTAATGTCCCGTTTGTTTGACCCCTCACCAACTGTTTTCCTTGCCTTCAAAGAAACATATCGACAACCAGGAATTGCTCTAGCCATGAGTTCATCCGCATCCTTCTTTAGCTGGCCAGCCAGCTTAGAAGCTCCTTCTTCTTTTCTCGCCAAAGTAACATACGATTGAAATCGCTCGTGCAAGTAAATCTCAATGTGTACATTATTTCTTTGCTGCTCTATTGCTTCTATATCCAGTCCACATAACGCTTTGAATTTTTCCTTTACCTCTGTGAACCGGCAGCGCTGATCGTCATCATCACTAAACGAAACGAAATAAGAATACAAATTTGTAAGCTGGTGCAAATTAAACGACCTGGATTTCTTTGAGTACGAAAGTGAATCGACTCTGCTCACAATCAGACTAGTTTACTTACCCACCCACCCAACCCTCACTGCTAGTGTTTCAGTAGCCCATTCGCGTGACGAAGGGTCAGGTGATGATGCAACCCCCTCCCCCTCCAAGGATCCCTCCGAAAAATATCCTTTACTACCCTCCCTCCTGAAAAAAATACTTTTTATCCCCTTCCTTACTAACAGGATCTATTCTATATTCGTATATGACATCTAACTGTAACTATGAACACACTTTAAAAAATAACTTAATTATATTGACATTCCGAAAAATTCTCACTCTGACGCAAAAATAGACCTTTTAAAACTGAAAGAAATGTTTTTGTGCAATCACAGTTTTATTGTACTGTAAATAAAGACTGTAAAGAATAAACAATCGGCCGCGACAAAATTGGAAAACAAACTTGCTAATTTTTTTGAGTTCTAGTCCTTAATCAGAGCAAAAGTGTGTAGTAACCTTAATTTCCAGGTGATTAGCTGTCTTTCAACAGTCTTCAAACTGAGCAGCCACTTGTCTGTGTTTTCGCAAAACAATCCTCGATCTTGCGGCAAGATGCAAAGACTTTCCCCCAATAAGAACCCAATTACTTCTTTGAAACCGGTCGTTCGTGCACAGTGCGTTAAAAGTTTGCTGCTGTTAAAATTATGACGTTGAACAAGGTTTAATTCTTCTACCAAAAGCTGATGATCTCGCAGAAAATTTTCATATCTGTCGTAATCCCCTCTCCTTTCATCACCAAGTCTCCTGTCATATATTCCTTTCTTGTATTCAATACTGTTAAAGATAGTATTGTCCCTTTGTCTGAAGTTTCCAGTACTCGGAACACAGACGTTGAGCTCAACAAGATAACCGATGGCCTCAACTAAAGAGACTTCTTTCCCAAAGCTGCCTAAAACAAAGTTGAACAAAATGAACCACGAATCAGCTACTTTTAGCAGCTGCAAGCACAACACGAACTGTCACTGATCTCAACATCATTGATCATTTTCTTTCATTAGTAATAACAGAGTACCCGACATTCGAGTCTAGGGGAGCACCCGAATAGTGCACTCTAAAAATTCCATATTCCTCTGCTCTCCTGAGGAAGATATTCCCACTCCCTACTAGTATTTTGGAATAACTCTTATTCTTTCACGCGCTTTACTGAAATATTCGGTATTCGGTATATGTTCAGGCACATATTCAAAATTTTATCAGTTTTCGTTCACGATAGGTTACTATTTTTACGCTTTTTTGAATTTAAAATAATTTTCTTCTTCAATGCTTCAACGGTCTTCGATGTTTTTAGAGTGTGAGCTTTGGCACTACTAAGCTTTGCTGATGGCTATGTTTTATTGACCTTTAAATAAGCGACAAGGTTTTTCTAACAAGCATAACTTACCGCCAAATCTGAAGGTAACATCAAATCCTCCAATGTCAGAATCATAGAATATTGTCTTCAGAACATCAATAACAGCCTTCTTTTTGGCAGCAACACCACCAGCCAATTTTGAACCGGCATCGCCACTGCCAATAAAAAAATTATCTTAAAGCGAATGTAAGGGGTACATTTATTTTTGGGTCAGCTCTGGAGTCCTTGCTTTAAAGACCTGACTGCAGTTTCCGTCAGCAGGGTAACTGGTTTTCCAAACTACAATCCTAAACATCCGCTAACAGCGATGGTCAGACCAGGGAACGCACGAACACAACTCTAGCAAAAGCTAGTTAAAAAAGCCAAGTAAAAACTAAGATGCATCTTAACTTATATTACTTATTACAAACAAACATCCACGCTTTATAAGAATAATAAACGTTGATTGGCTATTGACAAGTATTTTAAAAACCACATGCAGTTAAAAGCGACCGCTTTTGCAACGTCACACAAAGAAGTAAAATTGTGTACTATCTACGTAACTGCTTTAGTCAAAATACTAGTACTGAACATACTATGAGCAATTACATAAATCTATAATGCATGTCTCATCATTTTCAGTTTTATAATTCAAACTGGAAAAAATCTTAAAACATTAATTGACATGTCACACTTGTCAGAAGATAAAAAATAAGGATGAAGGAACTACTTTGACATATAAAATATTATGATGACTAAAACAGTAATTAAAACAAAAATTCATGGTTTTCATGCGTTTCGGTAGTTTTCAACGAAGCCATATGGGGAAAATACGAAAAAACACCAGGAAAACTAAGCACTGATCTCGGTTTTTTAACTCTGACTTCATTTTGTACCTCCGGTTGCCATGAAAACCAATAAGATACCACGTGTTTACTCTTAATTTATAGTGCAAAAGAAGTTCATTGTATATGCCATGCATCATGTCAATCAGATGAATTGTGACGAAAGAGTCCCCTCTCAAGTTTTCGTGTAACTATTTTTTGTTCAAGGCTTTTAGGGTTAAAGAGAGTTAAGTTCCCTGCCAAAACAAACGTTAGGGCACAAAAGTAAATAACAAATACTAAAAAAAATCAACTACATTGACCAACAATTCAATCGGATCAAAATTCACTAGAGTTGAAAGAAGAGCTCATTTGTAGCCTCAAACTGCCAAGATGTGGCAGTTTTTTGCATCTTCAAATGAAGTGATTTGTTGTTTGACTCATTTCTCAAATGAAGAGGGAAAAAGCACATTTTGCCAGTTTTCCTAGAGTTTCTCCTAAACAAGCATGGGTACCCCAAATTTTTTTTTGTCAATCAATCAAATTTCAACTGGACTCTTTGATTAGAAAAAATAGGAAAAAATCACAGTTTCTTTAGGTACCAGAACCTTAGCAACAACAAAAGCAGATGAAAATTTCTCCTTATCAAAATTGTTTTTGTTGAAAATCATAAATTATTCTCCTTACTGAGAAGAACTCTTTACTTTATCTTCCTTTACTTCCCTTATGCTCCTCTTCATTATCTTGGTTGGCCACATGAGGAAACTTTAGTTTTAATTTCAAGCTTATAATAACAAAAAATAGCCATGGACCAAAAATAGCATTGTACCAATCATATCTGAAAAATTAACATGGGCACATCCCTTTTTTAATTCATTTTTGCAGTTTACATATATTGATTGATAAATGAGGAAATTTTGGAAAAAATCTAAGTGTCTACTGATTCTATTTCAGTGGAATGACTTTAACCATAAAAGGGGTTTTGTCCTAAGCCATGACAGAAAAATATGAAACAGGACCTTGTAACACTCAAATTTCTTCTTTTATTCATGAACTGGAAAATTAATGGATAGCAAAGACAAACTTGCTGACTCTTCCTTCAAGTTGTATGGCCAATATTTTCTGGCATACTAATAAATAATGGAAATTAGGATATGTCCAAATGTTGTAGGTGTATTTCTTTTTTGATATCTGTGAAGATTGCTTAAGATGCTAACATGTTTGAAAAAATACTGTTAAAATTGAAGTCAGGCATGTTATAAAAATTCTATTAAAAAGAAAATGTTTGACACTGATTTTAAAACTGTGTATATAGATCTTAAAATAATCATACATGTTTGAACCAATTAAAGGCAACCAAAACTTTTTAGGATTAAAAATGATGCAGATAGCTTATGTAAGGGAAAGGAAGTTGACCTAGTACCATTCATTGTTGTTGCAGTTAACAATCCTTGCTTGTTAGAACTCTAAACTATGCATGCTGCTTTTGAAAAACTTGAATGAAAGCAAAAGCAAAGCATGTTATTAAGTTATATAAACATTTAAATTATTATAACTTGTATTTGTTTTTATAAAAACTGCCAATTAATTACAAGGAATGTTCGATTTCTGCATTTATTTGACAAGGTTACAATGAAGTTAATGAGTTGGTTTTGAGCACCTTTTGTACAACTGGGTATTCACTGACAAACATTTGGGTCATGGCATCTTTAAGGAAAGGGGCAGCATACTTGGGAGTAAAAAGGATAGGGATACTTGGGAAACACCCTAAAACACCTTAAAAATTCTAAGGCGTGAAAATTTTTGACCTCAAAAATACCTCAAAGCACCAGTTTACAGAAGAAGCAGGAAAAAACTTCAGAAACAAAAAATTCATGTTCATTTTGTTCTTGAACCCCTTTTCTAAAATAGCCCTAAAAACACCAAATGGCCTATTTACCCCTAAAAAGTATGACAAGTATACCCTTCTTGACCAAGAGAGGGAGCATACCCCCCTGTATCACCCACAAATGTAATAACTGCCCACAAATGTAATAAAATCTAAATATTCAAAAAAGTGAACTAGTAACAACCTTAGATGCTTCAAGAGGGGAAAGCCCAATGTTAAGCCATTCACACCAGACCATTTGTGACATAAAATCGCAACGGGCTAGTGATAAGGAATGTTGCCTTAGGGGACGAGGGAGTGAAGATGCATAGTGCAGGGAGAGGGGTAGTGACAAACCATGACTTGTAAAAACCCATTGTTATGCTATTCACACCAGAGTGTGAGTGGCCTAAATTTGTGGTGCTTTTTAACCATGACCCAAAATATGAATAGCATTAAATCAAAGAGTTTATGAAAGCCCAGGCGAAGGGAGGGAGGCAGGCACATAATCTGGCTTGTCTAGAAGTGTAGGCAAGCAGTCCAGACTTTGCGAACACATAACTGGGCTTTAACTGTTGCCGTTTGAACCTCTTTAGCTGTTTAGTAAACGTTTGTTTTCGACCATGTTACTAACCGAAATAGTTTTTGTAGTTTAGTCAGGTAGTCCAGATAGTGTATCATTTTAATGGGTCGTGTTAAGTTTTCCCCAACCATACAGGAGAGCCCCCTCTTTGCAGACTACACTGTTTTTTTTTTTTATAAGAATATACTTTATAAGAATATCGAGGCTGAAAATCGCCATAATTTAAGAATATTTCAAGAACAATGCTGAGGCTGAGGTTTTGTTAAGAATATAATTTCGTACAACATATAAATACGTTCGCACTAAAATTTAAATATTTGGATATTCTAAATATTTTTCCGTAAAAATTTTTATTTATGTTGCACAATGTATAAATTAACGCTATCACCTGGAGACTCAGGAAGTCAACGCCATGCTGGCAGACATATTCTATTGACCTGTGTTCTAAGAATTTTCAGCCTCAAAACGCCAAAAAAATTAAGAATTTCGAGCCTGAGTCTGAAAAACACTATTCTTATTAAAAAAAAGGGTGTAATCATTACCCACTTAACAAGTATTTTTACTTACAAAGATAATGCTGTACGGAAATCATCACGTTCTACCAGCACTGCAGCAAACTCAAGGTCTGGATTGGATAGGTCTTCCCTCTCCTGTTTATTAGTATTCGACAGCTCCATGAGCTTTGGGTAAAGTTCTTTCACACAAATTTCTGTGATTTTCTCTGTTGATGGCAAATAGGGAAACGTAGAGCTGTCGAGTTTGCCATAATTGTGGTTGAAAGCAGCTTTATTCAGTTGTTGTGAAGCAGCAGATGGCATTCTCTGAGCAAAATCATTGAACAGAACCTCTTTCTCCTCGTCTGATAAAGGGTGACGGTCGCTGCCATTATGTTTAATTTGTGAAATCACGTTTCGTCCTTCAGCAAGGAGGAAATACGTAAGAGCATCTGCAACTGTAACGACATCAAATATTATTGACACTGCATGAAGCTTGCTAACCAAAACTGCTTCCTTTCTGTTAAATTTTGCTACAACCTTTATGTACGTATCCGTCCAATTTTCGCCTGCATTTGAACTCCAAGTTCTGCAGTCGAGTGATCTTCCCAAGTTTGTGTCCCCGCGGAAAAATGCCTCGCTCGTAAACCACTCCACAAGTGTATGAACACATTTAATGACATTCGATTTACCACATCCATTTGGACCAACTAGCAATGCACTGCCACTTGAAAGATCTAAGTCAACGTTTTTCAGGTTGTAAAAATTATTTATCTTGATACGAGAAAACCGCATTGCTCCAACAGTTGTTGATAGTCGCGGATGAAAGAAAGAACATTGGGGCGAACCCTCATCAAACATCCACAGGGGGCCCAGGCACAAAATCAGTGTGGACTTAAAAGGAACGGAACCATGACAAACTGACTTTGTTGATATAATCCACTTCGTCCCAAAGGGAACATAGGAGAACTACAGCGGCTTCCCATCTCTCTCTGTTTTGTTCAACGTTTTTTTTACTTCTCTCCTGATTTTGTCAATTTTCTACAGGTCCGGTGTTCGGCGCCTGGTGTTTTTCGGTCTTCACATTCTACGTTCCTATTCTGGCTTGTTGTTTGGTTCGAATATTTCCCTCCTCCTCTAGTCTGACACGAGTAAGAGGGTCAGCTACTGTAATTGTTTCCCTAACCGCATTTATCCACTGGTGGACGTTGGTTGGTCCTCAAGCCTCGTCGGCCGATTAACGTCGTTACCAGGCTCCATGACGAGGAAGTGGGGTTGGACTTTGGAGTCTAACCAAAAGCCGGAATCATGAGCAAAGTAAATAATTAAATTGAAAGGTTGATTTTCAGTAAAGTTTGACTAACCGTGGTCTGATGCTTTTTTTGCTAGTCTGCTGATCCCTCTATGTTGGTTTTTAGGCATTTGAAACGATTTTCGTTTCCCTAGCTTTGGCGGGCTATTCGTAAATACGGTGAACCCAAAGGGCAACAAAATTGATTCAAATGTTTAAAAAAACAACAACAAAGGATCAGTAGACAGGGGAAAAAATACCTGCTAATTAGGCCTATCCACAAGTTGCTGATAAATTCTTAAAAAGTTTCCGATGAAAGGGCCAAAATGATGCCGAGAATTTTCCAAAAGTTGCCAAAAAGTTGCTGAATTTTCGAAAAGTTCTAGAAACTCCATCACTTTTTTTTACTTATTTTGGCTGAGAATTTTTTTTGCTGTGTTATACGGCGTGTATTAAAATCCACCCATTATGTTTTAACAAAGCTTATATCTCTTTGGTATCTGTCAAACTTGAGTAATAATTACTACCAGACTTTGTTTTTCACTGTTTAAACTAGTATGTCAAAGGGCATGAACAAAACATAGTAACAAAAGAAAGTTGTTTCTCCTTTAGATTTTTTATACTTGGCTTTAACGCAAACAGACGGTAACCTCGCAATACGTTTGTCTTACACTCACTGTTGTCGTTGGAGTGGTCTCACAACACTTATGAAATGTAACTTATTAGTTCTACCATAAAGTGCGCACTGTCATTGGCCAAAAAAGATCATGTGACTTCTTGAGCAAGCAAATATATTTTTGGCATGATCCAAGGCGAATATCCACGTCTGCTCGTGACAATTATCTAACAATAAAGCCATGTTTAATATATTTTACCAAGTCTACGTACTTCATGTAATATTGAACAACCGTCCCGACGAAACGACAAACTGAACGATTCGTCCACATCAAAATTTCGAACTCGTATGCTAACAATAGGGCCCAGTTGCACGAAGCCTGGATTAGCTATCCCCCTTTAAGTGCTTTCTATTTTATGCAGTAAAACCATAATGAAAGTTATTTGACACCATTTAAACCGTTGCTTTAACAACCAGAGATAGAGAAATCAACAAAAAGTCAAACAATCTTTGATTTATTATTGACAACAATCAACTTCTACCCAGCGGATAGCTTATCCAGGCTTCGTGCAACCGAGCCCAGATGTTCAAGAGGTGCTTTGGTATCCAATACAAAACTTCAGAGCAAGATAGACTGTAATCATGTTCACTTTATTATTTTTGCTTTACCGGCAACATTTATGATGCCCTAATGGGTTTTTAAAAGTCTACCAAAAGTATTGAAGGAAAAAAATACCTTTTTTGGACTGAACACTAGCAACAGCTTACGTTTCAGTAATTTTAACCTGGTCTAAGACTGGCATAATTCATCGGATCACGTGTGTCTCGTCCCAGCCATCAAATATAGTGCCACAAAGCAAAGAAAAAAATCGATTTAAGTCATCCGTAAACACCAGTTTTCCATAGGAACTCTAGCAGTTATGGATATTTCGAAACTGATCTGAGATGAGACGCACGTGATTTGACACGTCATATTGTCGGTATTTTGGAGCACAATTTCCGCTGTTATCTATGGGAGGAGACACTATTAGCGAGAAAATTCAAAATTCTACAAGCCGTATTTTAACGGTTATTTCTCAAACTTTGCAAACCAATATTTTTTATAGTACTCTTCTTGAAAATCGAAAAACTGGTTCGTGCGAGTTAAATGAAACACAATTCTAAAATGTAAACTAACTAACCGGCCTTTTGTAAGACAATTTCTCCCATTCAAGCTTTTTCCAATGCGCTTTCATTAACTAAAAATGCGTTATTATTAAAACTAGAAGCAACCATATTGATTAGTGAAATGTGTTCGACTGACTAAATTACTAAATCGGTTACTGCTTCCGTTACTTGTGAAAACGGGAATACGTGTATAGAAAGCTTGCGTCTACGTCAATTTTTTTCTCACTAAGAAACGGAATTTTTATTACTTGTGGGTGAAAAAGAGTCTTTTAAAGCGGTATAGAACCTGAAACTGATTCTGTCTCCACAAATAGTCACGTGTGTCAAACACTTTGTCTGCATATTTCACTACCCGGAGAACAGAAACAATGCTTGCTAAACCTTGATACTGACAAACTAATCTGGAATGATATATCACAATTACTACAAAAGGCAAAAAAAGATTTGCTTTTATATAGCGCCTTTTCCATACTACCGTTCAACGGCGCTTTACGGCATTGATCAGTTTACCCCAAGCGGACTGGAAACATATAAAGGCACCTCTAGAGCCGCTTCAAAGCGGTCCATATATGCTGGTACTCATTTTACCGACCTCGGAAAGATAGAAAGCTGGGGGGAGTTAAACAGTAAAAAAAAGGTCACCCAAACTTTCACCCCCCATCTGGCCAGGGCTCGACCCGGGAGCCTCCTGAGGGGCAGAGATCTTACGACTGTGCCGATCCCTCCGTTATACTACTGTTATCATGCAATTTTGTTTAAGAAAATAATTAACTCACTTAGTGGAAATCAATTCAACACTTCGCTACGTACTTTGCGGCCATATCGCACGACCTTCATCAGACAACTGCCGAGTGTTTAATTTTTTCCAGTAAGTGAGTTAATTAATTTCTTAATCAATTCCAACTGCATGAGTCCTAAGACTCACTTTCATACACAGTTTTGAGTTCATCTTATTCGTACTGACGCTTTCAAGCGAATTGCCACCTGGAGTTCTTATAAAGCGCGAAGCTAGTAAGGAAGCTCCACTTTTTCTTCTCTCCAAACTGGATTCCTGTGATTCCCAGATGTCAGTCTAACTTGACTCTGCAAGCAAGCGAAAACAAGTTTTATTTAAGTCCAAGGTTCATTGTAAGCTATTAATTTCTTACAGTATGTAATTCCTAATTCGAACGAAGCTTTACAGTTACAACTGAAAAGGGGTACAAACCGCCGGAGACGAGCCAATCCGAGTAAGGCACTTGTAATCACGAACCTCATAAGCCTGTGCACTCGAACGAATGCGTACAACACAGCTTATCATAGGTTTGCTTAAGTGGTGTTACCGGTAAGGACGAGCCGTCGCTGTTCAGTGTAAATAAACTAGATGCACAGAAACAAGAGGATACACAATAACGTCATATCAACTGTACCTTCCAATTCGATGTCACACAGGATCTTGCTAAAAATGTCCTTTGGCAGTTCTTTCTTTTGTGGCTTCCCTTTGTACTGATGTCGTTTCATGAACTTGCAGAACTGCGCCAACTGGTTGTCACTCTTTAAACCACCCTTCAGGCAAGCGCTAATGATCTCCTGCATGATCGCCTCTGGAATCTAAATGAACATAAAACACGGGTATCTTGCTAGCCCGTAAACACAACATACGCCACTTTAGCTTTAAAGCAGTGAAGCCTGCAAAAATTCCTTGTTGGAACAATAATCTCAGTCCAGTTTAAACCAGGAATTGCCTTTGTCGTTTGTACAATAAAATACACATGCACGCTCGCTCAAAGTGCCACGCAACTTTTCTTTGGCAGATAGCGTTAAAAGGCTTATAATTATTTTACTAGGGGATGCACAATACGCTTTAAAAATAACTTTTACCATTTTAAGGTCCGAACCGATACTAAGTATAATACTGGTTTATAACATCAACATCATGAAAAAAACTACTTTTGTTTCTCAGCATTTACCAATCAATAGGGCCTCCTGTGTCAGTCCTTTTCCCCTTCTAATTTGTAACATATCGTACGAGCCAAATAAATGGTAGTTATGTTTGAAAAGTTTTAGTCAAAATATTGCACTTCCAAACACACGCTTGGGAATGACTTGCCTGGCAGTTAACTGGTAATCACATAGCGGCGCTCAAAGAAACATACCTTCATCCATCCTCTGTTGTCGTGCAACTGTTTCTTAACGCGCTTCCAAAATGCCTCATCCCGGATGTCTGATGACGCAAGCTCTCCTCCTTCGGGCGATTCTCCAGTTGACTGACGTCGCACGTTCTCCGGAAGACTGGCGTCTTTCTTGGGGCGTTCCTCTGTCGTGGGTCTCTTAGTCCCTTTCTTGCAATGCTTGTCATAATTGGCTGCAGTCTGTTTAAACTTTCCTAGTCCTTCGAATAAATTCTGCAACTTAGTGGTCACTGACATTGTTGGGTCCTTGGAATAAGCTTCAATCTTGGCTTCACGAGTGGCACAAAGTTCATTCTGTAATTCCTCCAGAAGCTTCTCCAATGGATCGCAAATTTTTTCATCATAGTTTTTCAGTGCATCTTTTAGTGGTAACACGTCACGCCCTCCAATCATTAACTTGTTGTCCAATTCATTTGGCAATACTAAATCCACAAATTCTCCCATTTTCAGAATTTCTTTTCTCGCATCTTTGTTGTCAAAGACGATTCCTTCCATGTCACCGTTCCAAATCCAGAAACCATGATCTTCCAAAATACGGCGCGCACATTTTGGCATGTTTTCCGGTGGGGATCTCTTAAACTCCATTTGCATCTCCTGGAGTAAAATGGATGCCACATTAATGGAATTCTGATGTTTCTTTAATTCCCTACACAATCTCGATTTCTCCCAGGTGTGCTCTGTAAAGGGTTCAACTCTTGTTCCATGTTTCACAGTAATTGTGTCTTCATCAAGAATAACAGCACAGGGAATCTTCAGAGCTCTTGCAGCCTTGTAGGCATTTACGGCAGAACCACATCCACCAAGGGATAAAATATCCCAGCTGTCCATCTCTAAGATCCTGACAGCTTCTACCAGATCACGGGGGTTGCAGCTCGCCTCTCGGATCTGGCGGGCGTGCTCTAACATGTAGCGCCGTAGTGCAGACAAAACTTTCTTGTCAGTCTCTCCCTCCACAAAGTACAACCCTGTTGCAAAAAACATTTTCCGCATGTCCGGACCCATCAGTAAGTTCATGACGCCTCGGTCAAACGGAACGTGATTTGACTTAAATTCTTGGATCATTGCGTCGCTTTCATCCTGCTCTTCGCCCGGAACCACTAACTTACACGGAGTGGATTCTTGGCCTGTATTAAAAGAAGTATAAGACCATGACAGCTGCTGTATGGAGTCATTTTCTGTGACGCCATCAGTGATTCTCAATCTGCTCTAAGGACATGGATTGGTTGGTGTCGGTGACATCATACGGGAGTTAAAGCAGTTTTAAGGTCATTCCATCGAAATAGAACCCGAACCTAGTTTTTTGTCAAACTTTCCTCCTTTGTCAATAATTATATGTAAACTGCAAAAATGGAATAAAAAGGGGTGTGCGCGGGTTAACGTTTGAGATATGATTGATACAAACAGCCCCTCCAGGGCTATTTGTCTGTTGTTGTAAGCTTGAAATTAGAACTATAAATGTCTTATGTGGCCAACCAAGATAACATCGAGGAACGTAAGGGAAACAAAGGAAGGTAACGAAAATAGTTCTCCTGGATTAGGAGAATAATTTTCTCGTGATTTTCAGCAAAAACATTTTTGGTAAGGAGGCATTTTTGTGTACTTTTGTTGTTACTATATTTCAATTACTAAAAAAAACACTGTCTCTTGTCCATGTTTTTTATACTTTTCCAGACTTGCAACACTCAGATTTTCCTATTTTTTCTCTTCAGAGAGTCGTGTTGAAATTTGACTGATTGACGAAAAAAATTGTGGGGTATCCGTGCTTGTTTAGGAGAAACTCTTGGAAAACTGGCAAAACAAATGCTTTTTTACCCCATTTCCGAGGGGGAACTGGAACCGAGTTAAACAAAAAGCCCCATATATTATGAAGAAAACTAATTTTTCGCGTTATTTTTTCTGAAATGTCTTCGAAAGCTCAACACTCACTAGAGCTAAACATTGCATCAATCGTGAAATAAAAATGGTTGCCATTAAAGCCTTGTTCTTTAGGAGTATCTAGATCTACTATTCAACTTGCATCAAATACTCATAAACGTTTCTCTTTCTTGTTCTCGCTACCTTCGTTTGTTACAATGTTCATTATAACACTTAACCCGCCGCTAAATCTAAATAAAGAACTACGCCACTAACTTTTTAAGATTGACAATTAACTATGAAAAAAAACTAAAGTCCAGAGTCAAAATATGGTACCTGAAGAAGACATGTGATAGAGAGAACGCAACGATGTTGCACTTAGAAATTCCACAGCGTGCGAGATAGTTACAATAACTTGATCTGGCCGTCTTTGGGTTTCCAAAAAACGGCGTAATTGGGCTTGCTGTGGAGGGTGAAGCGAGTGGCCAGGCTCGTCTAAAATCAAGGTGTCAGCGGTTGACATCTGAGTTGCTGTGAGCACCATCAAGCACTCTCTCTCTCCCCCGCTGCACTCCGACAGTGACATCTTAATGTCCCGTTTGTTGGATCCCCCACCAACTGTTTTCCTTGCCTTCAGAAAAGTATACCGACATCGACGAGGTGCTCTAGCCATTAATTCTTCTGCAGCCTTCTTTTGCTGGTGAGCCAAATCAGCCGCTCCTTCGCTTGCCACCAAATCATTATGATTATACGGCTGAAATTGCTCCTGCAAGTATTTTTCAAACTGGATACTATCATTTCTTTGCAGCTCAATGATTTCGATATCCAGTCCACAAAACGCTTTGAATTTATCCTTTACTTCTTGGAACAGGTGTCGCTGACCGTCATCACCACTAAACGAAACGAAATTGAGAGCAAGAACTTGTCAACTGGTGCGAATTAAACGACCTGGAATTTGTAGAAAACGAAAGACAACCTTTTGTAAAGAATAAGGAAAACCGACTCTGCTTACAGTACACGCATACTAATTTAACCACCTCACCCCACAAAACCCCATCCCCACCCCTTTTTAGTGTTCTTTGATATTCAACAGCGTGCGTGGTACAACAGTTTGATTTGGCTGCCTTTGGGTCTCCAAAAAAGGACATAACTCGGCTTACTGTGGAGGATGAGCGAGTGGCCAGGCTCGTCTACAAACAAAATGTCAGCGGTTGACATCTGAGTTGCAGTATGCACCATCAAGGACTATCTCTCTCCCCTCAACTAAAGTCTGATAACAGCACATTATTGCTGCTGATATTCCAGTCAGTTAGCGACAATATGTATATTCGAGCTCTCTAAATAAAGGACTGATATCTGACCTGGAAAGCTTACAAATCTTACAATTAAGAATTAAACAATAAAGTTATTGCAGAAATATCCGGCTAAACGTTACTTGGAGACTTTGAAAGTGCGAAAAAAAATATTCGTCAACGAAATCGAATTTGTAGACAAATATATACCTTATTTCCAAGTCAAATACACTCTCGTTAATAAAAGGTTTACAGTTCGTCAGCATTCTCTTTACCTGTGGTAAAAACTAGTCTTAAATACATAGTGGAGAGATTCGTGGGATCCCAAGAAATGTGAGAAAACCACAACAGACAACACTCCCAACCTCAAATAAACGAAAAGCCCAGTTGGTCTGCATTAACTGCCTTAAGTCCAAAGAATCCAGTATTTTTGACATTTTAAAAACTTGGAACTAGCTAGTTTAAAAGAAAGAGTGCTCGGTTAACGGGTAATACTGCCAAGGATTGAAGTGTAGGAAGCCTGCAACGACATTGCCTGTAGTCCATTAATTTTGGAAAAAAATGTACTCACAAACACCAGAAAGCAAAATTCAGCTGGTATGCATCAGGACCCGACAGCTAGTTTTTTTTTTAGGTTTTAGACAAACTATCAGTTCCATAGTAGTTTTCACATGCATAAATACAATGTAGTTTTATGCACTAAATTATAGCGTGCGCTTAAATTGATACTAAATTAATACCAAATTAAGGCAAATGGTATTATACACACTAGCTATGAGATGCTTTCGAATGATCTACCGTATAATAAGCCACGCATCACTTGTATTTTTCCGTATACCCCTTGAAATTAAGGCGAGTGTATACGCATGCAAAAAAAATACAAGGGCTAAGTGGCATTTTCAAAGGTATCCCACAAGAAAGCATTGTGTAATTAACTTATCCCATGCCTTAAAAATACAGCAAACGCATAAAAAATCAATGATATGTTAGCTGTAAGCGCGCGCTCCAAAGAAGGCTCAATAAATTGAAATCTGATTCAAAACAAGTTTTTGAGTTTGAGGGGAATGTATGAAAGCTCTTTTTGGCTATATTTTTTAATTTTGAATTTTTAAGTTCTTTTCGCCAATTTTGTTGAAATGTGCATGCGGCAAGTCATGACGGGCAGGTTGAGTGGAATACTACCCATGGCATACCGCAAAATATACAACGGCAATTCTGTCCTCTGATTGGCTGTATTCTTTAAGGCATGAATACAAACAGATATGCAAAGGTTTAGCCCAAACATATTCTGTATAAGTATCTATTTTATGCATGCAGAAACAGTTACCTTAATCTCCATGTGATCAATTGCATTTCAACTTCCTTTAAGCTGAGAGTCAACTTGTCTGTTTTGCTTAACATTCCTCGATCTTGTGGCAAGATGCAAAGGCTTTCTTTCAGAAACCTCACGATTACCTCCTTCCAATTGAGTCCTCCGTATGGAGATAAACTAAAGTGTTGTCCAGTGACTTTCATGAAGTCAGTGGACAAGGCCTTAACATCTCGCTGAAACTCTTCTTGTGTCTTGAATTCCTGTAAACATCGATTATTTGAAGCTACTCTATGTTCATAAGAGTTACTGGAAATAGAGAACTCGCAGAAGAAAGACCTGGAAAGGCTCTTTGGGCTTACTAAACATCCAATGGCGTCCATGAGAGACATTTCTTTCTCTACAATAAAAAAATTCCACATCAGCTCCATATCTGTACTGTGTTTAATTTCATTATAACAACAGAAATGAAAACAACCTGCTCGTAACTCATAACAACAAAACTGACACCTTCAGTATTGCATAGTCATTAAGGGAACCGCAGTATATGCATATGATAAAAGTGTGCCAAGCTGATTACTTGGCTTTTCAGTTGTCGATCATAGATTAAATTGAAGCACACATTGCTTGTTATGCATCAGATAGTTATGGTCCGTTATGTGCGTTCTCAGCTGCCACTCTCATAAAGTTCATTAGCTTTCATTAGTTTTTAACCTTGTTTTTTTCATTAAATACACTTTGCTTTTAAGAGCCTCCCAGTTTTTGACTTGTCGATATCTATTAAGGGAAGGGAGAAAGGGGGTTTCTTATTTTTTTACAATTTAAAATGTTTCTTTATATTCGCTAACGTTTTTAATAAGTGATTCATTATATATGGATTTTTTTTGCATTTTCAAAATGTATGAAGACCAAAAGTTCCTACCTTTACATTTGGCACTGAGTTTAAAACCTTCAATTTTATGTTTGCAGAATATTTCGTTTAACACATCAACCACAGCTTTCTGCTTGGCATCAACATCAACAGGGAGCTTAAAATCGTCTAAACTGTAATAATAATAATAACAATAATAACAACGACAACAACAACAACAACAACAATAATAATAATAATAACAACAACAACAATAATAATGATAATAATAATAACAATAATAACTTAATTTACCTTGAATGTGGGGTTGAATAATGATTAATGTTGAACCTTGAAAGTGTGGTTGAATAATGAATAAGGTTGAACCTTGAACAGGGGGTTGAATAATGAATAAGGTTCACTACTGGAAAAATAGCATATGACAAACATATGACAAACGTATGACAAACATGTGAAAAGTCATACGTTTGTCATA
>JAOBAT010087383.1:0-18206 GCA_026413305.1 Hydrozoanthus tunicans
CCCCCTTGCCTCCCCCCCAGAAGTAGTGCTCTTTTTAGATGTGTTAGGTATCAAGTTGAAAAAAATGTGTGATTCCTCGGCAAGCATTTCAAGTTTTCATGCTTTTCTGAAACAAAAAAACGTTAAGCGACGAGAGAGTGGACTGGGAACGAGGAAATCGAATTGTCACTGTCGTAGCCTCGTCTGCCTAAACTTTCCCCTTTGTAACTATTTTGGTTTCAGTTACACTATCATATCCGCGGTGTGCTACAAATAACTGGCAAAATGTAGTTTCCTTGGTTCACCATGGTTTTGCGTGTATACACAGTCAGAATTTGTACACAAAACGCCTCTACTGAGTTACGAGTTGTTCATCAATTCAGTACCTCGAGCGATCAAATAAATTTGTCAGATATTCTCGTGACTTTAATACTTTGTTCATAGGCTGTTAATTAATTTGTTTTGAATGCAGCTTAGAGGGTGGAGCAAAAACACAGATATAGAAGCCAGTTTTAAGTTTTGGGGTGAAAGAACACTTGTATAAATGTAATAATTTTCATTTTCAATGTAGCTGATTTACCTTTCTTATTATAATTAATATCGTAGAACAGGCTAATCCGAGATGAATTCTTTTTCAGTATCAGGGTATAAATAATATCTTCTATTCCCATAAACTGAATCAAAATTTGTCAAAGGGTATCTTATGTACCAAACCTATCTGGTTGTTTCTAAGAAACTAACTTTCTTGAATATGAAACTGTAAGTCGTGTCGACATGTATAAGAAGGTATCTTTGCTTCAATATAAAAACAGATACCAAAATTTTGGATCGTCGACTTTTACCTGTTCTAACTTCGCCATTATCTGATTGTTGTTGGTGATTGATTAATAACACTTTTCTTTTAACTGAAAGAATAGAAGAATTTTTCTTTAAATCAATGCAAACGGATGCAATGAGAGTGCACATTTTTGATGATTAAATCCAATTTTACTAAAGAAATATGTTTTAAAATCTATCTCAAGGGGAAATCGAGGTTTTGAGTCCGTACTCCCCGGGAGAGGACCTTCTTTAGCATAAGGTCTGCAATGAGTTGAAACTTTTTAATCAAATACTCAATTAGAACAGACTTTACTCTATATCTTATTAGTTCAAGTCTTTATAATACTAAGTTGTAGTAAACGAGAGGGACATTAACTTCCACTCAAGAGTTTACTCTTTGGGCTGGTATAAAAACACAACTAGTGTTTCTACTGGCAAAACTTTACTGAAAAGGAAACTAATCCAAAATATTGAAAACGTCACACTGAAGTCAAAGAAAAACTCGGTTGTTTTGAAAAAATTCTCAACAGCACCAAGCAAAGGGGAGTGTGTTCGTGTGACACATTTTTTATAAGAAATTTTTTATAAGGACCTTCAGGGTGAAACTGAATCAGCCAAGATTTAGGAACTTGCTAAGAACATCAGTACCCAAGGCTGAGGACTGGCCGAGAACTTTTTTTTTGTTACATTTCGATACAAAATTATAGGATCGGCCAATACAGAATAGTCGATAGCGTTATTGTTTGCAGCTATAGAGTAAAATACCTCGAAAATTAACAAGAGTATTCAGTAGGCTCCTCATCTCTTTCACTCTATCTAGCCTTCTTGTGTATCAAATATCCGGCGAAGCTCACATATCATTCTAGATATACACACACGAATAATTAACATTTAAGGCTAAGATACCCAAAATATTCAAAAAAATGTCGTTCTTAAAAAAGCAAAAGAGTGTGAAACAGAATTTATTGTTATAAACTTTTTGGCTTTGTTATAGGCTTTTCAAATATTTTTGCATGCATCAATCGTGGAGTGACACAGTTATGCTTGCAGTTAAAAAATTTCACTATGCTGTTGTCCGTTCTCGGCACTTATAAGCTTTAAAAGAAATTCGTATGCGAAGATCAAAGCTTCTGGATTTATTTACTCTCCACAATGTACACCAAGATTAGATTTACTTTGTAAGCAGAACATCAATCAATATCAAATCGTTTTGTGTTGTGTTTATCTACGTTGTCAGAGCTTACTTTCCCCAGTTTGAGGCAGCAAAAGAAGAATGTCCTTTATCTTGTATCTAGATTCCATAATTCTTTTAATATATAAAAACGCTTATCATTTTTGTTTTACTATGAGGTATGGTAGATGAAAACTTGTCAACTTCAAGGATTGTGTCTCTCAGAACAGCAGTACAATCAGTGTATATTTTCATACAGTTACCTTTTCACACTCGCTAATTTTTCATTAGTCTAAATGGCTGCCTTAAATTTCTCACCAGATTGTTTTGTAAGCTGTATTTAGCTCGTACAACAGTTACAAAGACAAAGAGATTATCAAAGTGGTGAAAAAAGCTAATTATCTCTCCAATTAATATTTTATCTCACTCTTTGTTTTTCTACCAAATCTTAACAAACATTTATCGCAAAGAAAAGGAAAAACAAACATACTCTGACACAAATTGACAAGGTGGTCTTCCTTTTGTGATAATAGAAACTAAATATTTTGCTATTTTCAGTATGGCTTCCAGGTAAACCAAGATGTCTTTCTTTGTCTGAGGTTGTCGTTGACACATTTTGATGAGGTAAAAGCACAACATCTTTAGCAAGGGTAACCTTGTTCTACGTACTGCAACTTCAACGCCGGTAAACCGTTTTCAGGTGTCCTCCCACATTTAAGCCGGAGCAAGTTGACTCGCTAAGAATATAGATAATATTGGGATAAAAATCTCTTCAAGTTAACCGCGTACTGAGTCAGACGCCAAAACAGGGTTTTGAAGCTAGTCCCAGCATCGTCAGCACTCCAATATAGCCGGCGTTTTGCCTCTGTTGGGGTTTGCGTTCAACTCAACAGAAAACCGAAATTCTAGATTTTCGGATTTTCGGAAACTTCTAGATTTCCAGATTTTCTTTGATATAAAAAGGTAAGGAGAACATTACATTATGGTCGTACTCTAATTTGTAGATATTGCGGTTGTTTCACCAAGAAATTGAGTACTCTTCTGGTAAAAACTATCCTCAAATAATGCCCACAAATAGCATTTACATATTTCATCGGTTTTTGCAGTATTTTGGGGCTTCAAGACATTTTTTCTTGACCAATCCGAGACGATAAATCTTATTCAATGTTTATGCTATGTTTCCAGCAGTTTTCTTTAATCACCAGCTTTTTGCTTTGAGAAAAAGTATTACAAAAATTTGATTTTTACAGTAAATTTCACTGATTGCCCTACTCATTCAACTATTAGTGAGTCATTCGTTGAAAAATTTATCACCTTTTGCGCCAGTAGGCAAGGCTGAATAAAATTGTTATGCAAATAAAGTTTTCAGATGTTTGAACTACTTTTTTTTTCTGTATTTCATTTTTTTTATTATATTTAATAGACGATTTTTGAGAGGTGCCAACAACCGGAAGATTAGTAGATCATATGATAAGAGGAAGATAGTAATTATATGGGTTTCTTGACAGAATACATCATAACTTGACATCAAAATAATATAAAATAGTACTTATAGTCATGATTTTCAGTATCATTCTTTTTGGGCTTGAAATTATGTTTGAATTGAGCATAAGCAATTTTTCTTTTAAAAAAATAGAAAAAGAAAAAAAGTAATTGCGCTTCGGCTGATCAACCGCCATTCATTTATACTAATGCATTGCGACGTGGAAGAGTTCCTATCCTAGTAGTACCATCCGTTGTTCTTAACACGCTAACAGTAACAACAAATAAGACAACATATGCACACATTAGCTGTGAGAAAATTTCCTGAATTGCGGCTTTAGTTTTGTCTTACGCCGCTAGCTATGTAAAAATGCTCCCTTATTGAATTTTTGTTTTCACTTTTCAAACAATCGTTTCGAATAAATTTGATAGTCCAACAAACAGTTAAAGTCAACAAACCGACTTTCAATCTTTGATTGCAGTTTGTTTATCCGCATAACTTTCTCATTTAAGGCAAAAAATAACACAGAAGAAGAAGTTACTTCAAATGGGAAAGTAAACCACGAGAAAAACGAGAAACAATTTAGACTCGTTTTCAACTTAAACTAAAGAGACACAATTCAACTTGAAGAGACACAAATGTAGTACGGCCAGTCATATAAAAACAAATGAATCCTGTTCCTTTGCAATTACACAGCTTAATTTTAAACTGAGTGTACTATAACAACTCGATATTTTAAGTAGTTTTTTCCAAAGTCGGTGAACATTGCTTGTTAGAGTTGATGCTACACGAAGTCACTTAAAGTTGAATTTTCGTGATGGTTGTTTGAGCTTCGAATGAATTAGAATTATCACTAAAAACAAACACATGCAGTGAATACAATTTAATGTGTGTTATATATTCTTTTCTTGACATAGAAACAAAGAAGCCATCGGCTTATGATTGGTCTGTTTAACTCTTAATTCCTTCATATTTGTTTTGTTAACAGTGTTACATTTGTCGCGCTTCGCAAGCTGGACGAGAATAAATGGGACTTGTACATGTCAATCTCAGAAATAAGAAAGGTAGGGCGTTTTGAAGTTCTTTTACACTATACAAATAATGCACCTAGAGCAAAAGAAGAATGATAAACTGAACTGCTTATCTTTAAAATTTATGCAGTGGACAAAGATCCACACATCTTTAGATTACTTTGTGTAATGCGACAGTGCCGTTTCGAAAAAAATGGAATCGATTGTACACAGCATCGAGCACCTATCGACTTCATTGGTTTATGAAGCTCGCTACAATGCTCACAAACCTGTGAATTTGAAGGTTGGAAATTTAATCTGGTAATTGTGTATACGAATTTGAAAAAATTTTGATAGGACGAATCCTGGACAAATTCGATAGTATCGTTTAATGCGATATGAAAGAGTCGCCTCTGGCGTTTTCGTGGTAAAACCACAGAGGAAAAACAAACGCACCCCATGTAACATATTCAACACTTCTGTTTGATTCTTAAAGACTTCAAGCCGCTGTTAATACCAATCGTTTATTAATTGGAATAGAACAAAATTTTGCTCAACAACCAAATGCCTGAATTTTTTTGGTTAATCATTTGAATTGAGTCTAAGAGCCTTTTTACAACGCCTCAACGATTGTTATTAACACATTAGGTTATTATTTTTCTGTTGTATTAAAAAAAAATTGTTAATCGTGCTTGTAGTGCCTCGATTTTACACTTGAGGCACTTCTCCAAAGAAAAGGTTGAACAATTACAATACTTTTCTAAGATACTTCAAAATTATTATTCATATTTTCTCTAGAGATCTCAAAAAGGAATAAAACAAATAATTTCTTGGTTATGCTAATTTCCATGTATTCATCGTTCCATGCAATGACTTGCTTTGCCTGAAGGGTCTCAAGGTTTAATCACTTTTTTCTCTTTACAATACAAAAACGTTTTGCTATTAATTGTTCTAGGTTTTACTTTTTTTCTTTAAAACCAGAAATTTCCGGCGGTATCTGTGTATCTTGAGAAGAATATATGGTATTGTAAATCGAACGCCGCATGTATTTTTTTATAGAATTTCTGTAACCAGTTACAAATACTTGACGGTATCCCCGACGTTTGAGTAAGGGTATAGGCTGTACCTTTTGGATAGGACCCCCCAAAAAAGGAAAAAAAATTGCCCACTTGGTGCAGAAGCAAAACTCACCTCTGATTACTTGGATTACTTAGTCACCTGCGAAGCATTATTGTATTGTTATAATACAAGTTAAAAACTATCAAGAAAGTGTATCTCTTTGATATTGAGAAGACTTTTTTAACAAATTAACATAAGTAGTAGGAACTACTTGCTTGCCTTAAACGGAGCAACAACAGGTAGTTTTACACACTGATTGCACTAAACCAGTTGGATGAACTGCGAATTTCGTTGAAAGGGAAACAGAGATATTTTGCTTTAAGACTACCGCACCTTTTCGTTCCCAGGAAATTGTGTGGCTCTGCGGATTTTTGTCTGCCATTTTATTTCATCATATGATAAGCTCATAAAATCTATTTGATCAAATTAAGTGATGTTCTGCTTCGAGAAGTGTAGGAAAGCATACAATTAAGAAATGGCCTGTAAAAACGTTCTGCCTTTGCAACGTAATTTAAACTAGTTGATGTCGAACGAGCTACTCAGTATAAGATGTGGACAGTTTTACATGCAAATTGCTTCGACTTGTGAAAGCCGCCATTGCAGTTGGTAAGAAACAAAACATTTGGTAATTTTCACCATTTATGTCACAAACAGCGTACAAAGACGCCTAGCAGTGCGACACCAGATTAGGTAAGCTTTTAGGTTTACGGTTACTTCGCGTACCACCGTTTGATGCAGGTACTCATTTATGTTGTTACAAATCGAGTCTTTGATGAAACCTGTATTGGAAAGCAGATTTCTCTCATTCATGCATGAGATATCTTTTGTTTTTAAAATATGAAAGCCAGTTTGGCCAAGTTTCTGCCATCTCAGTTTAAAAATTAACGTTTCGATAGGCTTTGTGATCAATACTTTGGTTAAAGACAAACGCATAAATCAATCGTTATTAGTATCTTAGTTTGCTTGCTAAAATTTGGCCACAGTTGAACACAGGGAAGAGGAAAAGTTAAGACTTGAATTTCTTCGACATATTGAAAAAAGATGACAGCTTTGCTTCTACAACGTGTGACTCAGTGTCCTTAAAACTACTAAAAGCAGAACGTGCAGAGCATGTGAGTATTTTGTGAGTTTAGACTTCATAAGCTTTTTGCCAAAATTTCGTAAACTTGAAAAGAGTTTTCAATGTAAAACTTAATACACAAAGAGCGCGAAACGGTTTTATCTTATCTTCGTATGTTAATCATGAAATACACGGCAACAAACGAAATTTTGCACACAATATATTTAAACATTGTAATTATCCAGTCAGTAATGCTTAACAGTTTTAAAGAAAACTTTCTAAGGACCACTAATTTTTAGTAGAATATCTTTTTCTCTGTCTAGTAAAAACCGCCTCTGTAATAACAATGTTAGATTCAAAAGCTCCTAGAACCTCTATGGACGTTTAAATGAGCAGTTTGAAACTTCTCTCCGCGAGAAACTATGGGTATATATGTATAAAAGCTGCCATCTTTTTCGTTTACTTTTATAGTTGAGATCTTAACCAGTTTTATAAAACAAAACTTTTTAAGACTACGAAAATTTTAGAAGTACTGAGGGATACCCCATTTCCTGGACTTAGTGGGAACTTTAATGCATATGTAATTTAGCTTTGCAGCAGCCGAGTGAAAGGCTTTGGACGTAAAAACAACAATGTTACTTTGAATAAAGAAACTCTCTCAACCTGTATATAGAAATAGTACAGCTAATCTCTGCAAAATAGTAAACGCATGGACTAACAAACGATTTGGTGTTGATTTTATTTTTCAGCATGAGCCGTATCTAACATGTACAACAACCTTACCAATCGAAGCAACCTCTCCTTAAGTTCGCCAAACCTTGGGGACCCAAACGCCGATTTATACTATTGGTGCATCTTTTACGGCACACTTTCCGTCGCCATTATTGTTTTCAACGTCTTTATACTGGTTGCGTTTGCACGGAAACGGAAGTTACGAACGCGAACGAATTTCTTCATTGCTGGTCTAGTTGTTTCCGATCTACTGGTTGGAACAATTTGTCTTCCTTCGTACATCTTTATTATTCTATACGATTCGTATAAGGAACAAATGCAGAGTTCTGTCCATGACAACGTGTATCGTGTTTGGATGACGCTGGACTTATTTGGCGCCGCTGCTTCGGTCCTTCATCTTACGATGATCAGCCTAGAGCGTTATTACGCACTCAAGTGGCCGTTTCGTCATCGTGTGTCGTCACGACGAAAATATTGCGTCATTTTAGTATTGGTGTGGTGTTTAGCAACGGCGTGTTCCGCTACCGCTGTTCCTTTTGCAACGTGGAGACATTATCCTCTAGCAATGACGCTCTGCGTTTACTGCTTTCCGTTTTGCCTCATTCTCTCTTCATATGTCGGGATATTCAAACTTGCCGCCCGCAGCAACAGTGCAAACAAGAGCGTACAAAATGCCATTCGTAATGAAAACAGGATCGCTTTCTCGATTCTCATCATCATTGGTTTGTTTTGGTTGAGTTGGACACCGTTTGTTATAATGAACCTCGTGTACTGGGTGTGTCGATCGTGTGCCATAATTTCACCTAATGCAATTTTTGCTTTTAAAGCACTACAGTACAGTAACTCGCTTGCCAATCCAGTAATATACACACTCAGGCTTCCGGACTTCAAACAAGCCATTCGTGATATCCTTTTATGGAATTCACGAGTACAAAACGGAGTTGAAATAAAACCAAGTGCAATAACAAGTGGAATAAACTGGGGCCAAATACGAAGCAGGGATATTATCCAGGACCAGTCGCGATCGTGGTTGAGTTTAGATACTCTGAAATATGATGGTGTTCAGCTTTCATTTTATCGCAAAACCGACACTAAAACAAACTGAAAAATGGAAACGATGACACCAGTGTATACCTTTGCTGATATATTGACTAAAATCATCGCTTTTCGAGCATAAATGTTTTCTAAACTCACTTAAAAGCTCTGTATAAACAGTTAAGGGTGATTCTTAAAGAAGAGTAGTGACTTTGACTACGGAGCGACCGTTGACATTTATCGCCTACACCTAAACAACTCTAAGCTAGCTAAATTCTTTCCTGAGCCTAGGTGGCTCATAGTGCCGGTGCTTATCTCCGATTTCTGTAGTCAGTTAAGCGGATGAGAGTCTTTGACACCCCCTGGACAGGACACTAATCTATCGTAGGTTAGCCCCCAGCAGAACTGGTACTCATTTGTACAGCTGAGTCGACTGGAACAAAGTCAGGTAAAGTGTCCTGCTCACTGAGGACAAAACACAGTGGTCTGAACGGGGCTCGAACTCGCGGCCCTAGGATTACGAGTCAAACACGCAACCCGCTCGACCATTGCGCCAACTAAAAGAACTCAGAAGCCTGTACGAAGAGAAAGAATAGAACCTGTATGACAGCTAGCGAAGACTGTTAAAGTTATGATGAATATCTTTAAAAAAAATCCTTATCCGCGGATTTTGAATCCAAAAGGAATTTTGCTCTTGGGGTCTTGGTGGGTTAAGTATTCCTTTTTGGATTTTTCCTTTCTTTCACGGAAAAGAATCTGATTCTAACCCCTTTTCGGATTTTTTTTATAAAAAGAGTCCCTGTACAATTCGTTTTTGGATTTTGTCAAACGTTCATATGCAAACGAAATGAGACGCAAAATGTAGTCTTCGAATAACTCTTTATTTTCAATAAAAAAAACGCAAAACTTGTCATTTTGATTTAAGTTGTAAATAAAAAATCAATTTTCAAACTAACATGCTTTCATACCGGGTGAGCTTGCTTCTGAGAGAGGGCATCTTGGACGGGACTACGAAACAGAAGACTGGGTTCGGGAGGAGAAAGAAACAAAAGAGAGCGAAGCTAGGGAGGAGTGGATGGGTAAAACTGATTGTCGTAAGCTTCAAAACTAAGACTGATTGTAACTCGTGACTTCACCGTGCGTGTCTCTATAAAAACTAGAATATTTCACAATGTGTTAGTCTTCTCTCAACTTTAATTCGAACTTACGTCACCGCGATCGATTGTTCGCACGAAATAATTAAGTGTGAAGAGTGTGTTCTTATATTTAACAGCAGATTTGACTCTAAAATCATATAACCTGCTAACATTCGGGTAACGCACATTTTTTTCAGTTAACATTAACTTTTTTCTTAGTAAATAGTAAAAAAAGCCTGAAATTTTAGATAAATGGAAAAAAGAAAATTTATGGCCGTGACGATAATTAAATTCGGGAATTTTTTCCCCGTTGGCGTCGGATTGCCTTCAGTTTCTCAGAAATCGATTCTCATTTCTTTGAAGTGCTTTTCAATTCAAATAGTGTATCCCAGAGACTCGAACGTTTCCAGGACCGGAAGCTGAAAGCATGGTTTAAAAAAAAATTGTAAAAAATTGAAGGTTTTCGCGGCAACAAGGGGTTTTAATTTCAAGGTAGGTAAGTCAAACTTTTTAACCGCTTATTACTTCGGATGTATTTAGGATAGTGCAAATGTTTAAGACATTCATATAAAAGTAAACCTCGTTGTTACTTGTATGATAAGACAAAACATGTTATTTAATCTCTAAATCATTTTGCTGTTTTTTTTCTCTCTTTTAAGAATAAACTTTGGGTAGTGTATTAATAAAGTTTCATTGTCTAACTGTTTCATGTACAACTACTCGGTGACAAACTATAAACTAGCCTTAGTGCAGGGGGCGAGTTGCATGTATGCGAATTTGTGGTGTACCGATTGGAAGCGGGAAAACTTCAGGCTTCTGTTGTCCTCACATTCTCAAATGATTTTCTTTACAAGGATTTCACCATAGAAGTATCGAATCTTAAAGAATCAATCGACTTTCCTCAAACTCTTTGTTTTAATTTTGTTTTTCTCACTCATCGATGGAAACATATCTCATAGATAGATATTGTGCTGAAGATAACGTTAGCTTAAGGAAAAGCTATTTCTAAATGTAACCACTCGAGTTTCCCGTGTGACGTCAAGAGAAAAAAACTGTATAGATAGTGTAATGAGATATTTGCAACCTCGCTTACATTTTAAGGCTGTGGGAATGATAATGGAAATTCTGTGAAAACGGAATGAGCTCATCTCATGTACGGTATACCATTTATAGTCCAATTATCTTGTTCCTCATCACGATTTATGGCTCTTCGTAGTTCTTGATTCTTTTAACATTTCGAACAGCTTTAAAAGCTCCGCTGCTGTACCCTACAGCAGAATGGTTATGAGAACACTGAGTTGCGATTTACGGTCGTCACTTTTACAAAAAAACAATTAAAACTGTGATAACTAACTTCCCATCTTTGCTCAGGTTTATAAATAGGTTAGCAAAAGCTAAGTATGTACCGAGATACAACAGTACTTGTATCAAGTGAACTCAAACAAAACAGAATAATAATATATCAACTGTTCTTGTTGCTTTCTTTCCAGCAAGCTTCAAACATCACCTGCTGTTTAGTTGAGAAACCTTTGAATACAGTGAACATCCTCTGCACATTTCGCTTTCTCAAGTACTGCCCGCCGGAGTTTCAAAAGGTGTAACAATCTATATAAGAATTTTGGCCGGGATGGAAATGAAATAAATTTGTTCTTTATAAGGGTGTAAAAAGGTTGGACACTAAACAGATGCGAAAGAAGAGCATGTCAGCAAATAAGGAGACTCTGCGGCATTCGATTCAGTCCCGACGTATCGCGAACGGGTTGGGGTATTTAGCATTACCCAAAGAACCAACGGCCAAACCGAAAGAGGAGGTAATATTTTATAAATTAAAACTTCTATACTTAGCTCAATTTAGTCAAAGTTATGATTATTACAATTCCAAATGAGGTTTCTCTCAATGGCTTAGACGTTAATATAGTATTAAGGCTTTAGGGTTTTAAGCTTTTTCCCTGCTTATGAGAAGAAACTAATAAAAATCTAAGTTGGATTTAACATCATGAACATGTAGGTTTTGATCTTTACAACGCGAGGTGTCAAGTGCAATGATACCTCGTGGCTCTCAGGGCGGCGGTGGCACTCAGTATACGCCAAGAACTCAACACAACCTAGTATGCAATACCTTTGTGTGTCTAAATGAGGTTTGTCGGCCTTTACTACGCAGCTATTTCTTTTTCAGTTTTGTTGATTCATTGTTTAAACAAAATAAGCACTGCAAAAAATAGACTTTGACTTCTTTTTTTGTTTAGGATGATTGGAGGGATAAAAACTGGTTCTAAAAGTAACAAGTATAATATCTATAAATATGGTTCACTGAACAATCTTGTACGAACACAAAACAAATTGAAAAACCAATTAATATGTCTTAAAACAACCACGATGAGTTGTTTTGATATTTTCCCGAAAGCGGAAAACTTAGTTCATCGTTCTGTAACTGAGGCCGTAAAACGTGAGAACAGGTGTTGACCTGCGAAAACGCAAAGTTTCTTTCGATACCATTGGAACTAAAGTCTAAGCCTCGTCCTTTGTGTGGAGTTCTTTCAGTCTACGGCAATCGAGCATGACCTTACCTCAAACAAAAGATTGAGAAAGAGTTTGCAGTCATTCCGAAACAGCCTAAGAATTTTCTGTTCTATAATAACATTATATAGAAAACGAAATTCACAGTACTAAGAAAAACGATATATTCTTAGAGATTTTCAAAAATTTCACCAAAGAACGAAAAATAGTTCCGTTCGGCCGCCCGACTGGCCAACGGTCAAACCGCATAGGAGTTGAAACTGATTACAGGTCTTTTGTGTATTGCATCTGCATTGTCTTTTGTGCATTGTATAGCATTTTCTGAGAACTAAATCCTTCTGGGGCGGAGGTTTCACGTTTTCTCAGAATTGTAAGTTTTGAGTTGTTTTTCCAAATTTGCGATGACAGACCTGTCAGAGCCTATCAACTGAGCATTGGAAATCTATATTCTATGTAAAGGTGCTAAAGAAAGATTTTTCTGACAAGGAACTGCAAAACCTAATTATTTGAGGCAATTTTCTTCATAGATTTTGGAGCATCACTGCTTTTCAAATATTTGAATCAAGATAAATTATTCAATCGAATTGTAATTTGTAGACACTGAACTCGTGTGTTATGGCCTAAAACAATACAAACACTGCTTTACAAAAAAAAGCCTATCGCCGCTATACCACAATAAAAAGGAATGAAGTAGTTTTTTTCTGAAAACGAAAGTCAAATCATCATTTTTTAAAGAAACTCTTACTTGCAGGTCATGTAAAGGTTTAAGTTCATGCTGGCGGAACCACGGCGGAAGTGGAGCGTCATTTGACTTTGTATCTTTAGAAATGCGATAAAAACTAGCTTTTCTTAAAAGCAAATCAAGTTTTATGGGGCTAGTAACCCTTTGTGATTCTTTTTAAAAAAAAACTCTTGATACGGCGTCAAAAAAGGGTTTATTTTGCCGTAACTTAGAAAGATCAAACAACCTGTTTAAGAGCTGTTAGAACTTATTTTGTTGCTCGGTTCGTAGTACCGCATTCCGTGAAATATATTATGGACTTCCTTCCCTTAGAACTTCCGGTCGAATAACATCACGTTCGTCAGTTAAAAAGATTTCATCGGCTACAGGAACTCACGTACTTTGTCCCGTTCAGTCCCAGGCAATTATCAACATCTAACTTCTCCTTACCTGAAACACACAAAATAAAGTAGCTGATAACGAGAAAAACATAGTTGGTCAAACTAAGGAGAACTAGTGAAGATGAAAAGAAAAATTCTCCTTAAACGGTTCCATAAAAGTGTGCGCTCTAGTTGGGAGAATTTACCAATAGAACTGGGCCTGAGAGGGTAAACACAGCTAGCTATTAGTGGACTTAAATCCAACCTCAAGAACGTTTATTTTTGTTCAGTACGTACTTACGTATTTCTTGAGGAAGTACATTTTTGATCATTGATAAGCTGACTAGACAGTACAAGCAGTGTATCAGGTAACAGGCCATGGTTAAGAAAGAAAAATAGGAAGGAAGTATCTTTCTTTATCTTTTCCTGCCAATGCAATAAGCTTACTGAAGCTAGACTGACCATTTTGTCCAAGAATATACAAGAGTTTTACCGCCAGCTAATAGATCCAGTTGTTTTACAGTGTGCGCTCCACGGGTTTTGAGTTTTTGTTTGTTTGTCTTTTATTTTGCATGCTTGAATGGAGGGTTAACGCTTGTTTCCAATATTTTGGGGTAATTGTGGTTCAAAAAAAAATAGTAACTCAAGCCTTGGGTTTGAGGAAGTTCGTACTAAATTTCCAAACTGTACGAAGCTAAAGGAACGGAACTTGTTTTTTTCTAGAAAAAGGCGACGACAAAACCTAAGGCACTGTTCAGACTAAAACATTTTCGAAAACGTACAAAAAGATTTGCGTCCTCACTAGATTACGAAAACGGATATGAAATACATGTTTTCTCTCTTATAACAACCAAACAGCTAAGCTTCGGATGACCTTTGAGTAAAAACTTGAGCATGAAACTGATGAAATGATTACAGTGCTCTTTTCTTTATATAATGTTTCTTTGAAACCATGGGTTAAAAGCCCCCACAAAGTGTAGAATATAAGAACCGGGCGCGAGATTACCGAGAATGCGAACATGCAGGCGCCGGGGTGCATGGCCCACTGTAAGCATGGCAGCCGCTATATTACGCACAGTACGCATTATTCGGCACCTGTACCGCCATGAAGGATGACCGGAAATACATACGCACGAAGAACTGAAATAACAAATACGTTATGGGTAGTGGTCAAACTTTTTATACACTTTTGTTGTTGTATTTGTAGCTAACAGCAGAAGAGGAGAAAAAACGGAATCTCCGGAGAGAGAGAAATAGAGTGGCCGCCTTCAAATGCAGACTGAAGAGGAAAGAAAGAAGGGATACCCTTCAAAAGGTAGACTAATTGTTGAGTTCCCTACTTCTTTCCAGTCCCCCAGGAACCCAAAGACAGTTCGGTTAGAGAATTTTTGTACCTTTTTTCCATAAAATCACGTGTTTTGTTTTGTAGACTGCATTGGTTTGTAAAATAAAAATTTTAAATGCTACAGACTTGAATAGGAATAGAATATTCTTTTTATCTACATTCATCCTTGTTCTCGAGTTAAATTTTCAAAACAATATGGTACGCGAAACTAGGCTAGTTGCTCTAATTTGAATGTAGAGAAAAGAATATTTAAATGGCGCTGCAACTTACGCATTGGGTCTATGACAAGTAGTAACAAATAATAGAGAAATCCAAATTAAATTGGGAAAATTTTATGAATAAAAAAGGGGGACTTGAAAGAATGTGATGAAATAAATGCAGCGCGATTCATCGATCACCATATAATAGAAAGAATATGCTTAATGATTGGATATTATACAATGTTCATAAGATAGCATTTTTATGGCAGATGGCAAAAGAATTGGAAGTCGCTAATGAAACAGTGGAAGCGGAGCTTGCTAGCTTACGTTCCGAGAAAGAAACTTTGGTTCAAGCCCTGAGGGATCACAAATGTTCTTTGCTCCCTCGAGAGTCGTGTCTTTCGTCCCAAGATGATAAAGAGTGTCTGCCGCCATGACTGAGTTATAACTGAGTTATAAACACCATTTGTGTTTGCTTATGCAAAGAGGAGAGGACATCAAAAGAATTCACGCTTAACCTGTCTGACCTGTGTTTTGGTGCATGCATCAGACGGCTCTACTCCAGTCCTTCGCGGGGCTGAAGCACCAATACTCCCGCTTTAAGGCGTGTTCACACTAGAGCACAAAAGCAGACAAAGACGCAAGAAAAGGAAACTTTCTTTTTTCTTGCGAACTCTTAGCGCTTGCGTTTGCTCTTGCTTCACAAATTTCCAAGTTTGAATGTCCTTGTGCTTGCGTTTGGGTCTCTCGTGTGAACACGCCTTTACTGTTCATATGATTGACCGGCGCTGTTGATCTAAAGTACAAGATCTATTGTGCTATTGTACATTATTGTATTGGACAAGAACAAGCGCAAAGACTCCGTTTGTAAGTATTTCACACCTTTGTCTTTCCCTATCGTTTAACTTGAAACAGAGTTTTGAACGTGCTTGTTGCAATTTTGCGCTTAATATTTCCATTGAATCAATAAAATCCGTGAATTAGCGTGAAGATTGACTCTGATACCATGTATTAGTTTATCTTGAAATAAGACATCAAAAGCGACGAGGATATGCACAATCACCATGATTGTTTATACAAAGAGGGGCCTCATTACCACCCGGCGTTAGTAGTCAAAAGGATTCCTAGCTAAAAGAACAACCCGACGGAACTAGAACTAGTAATGCTTAAGACAAAGCACAGCCGCTGAATTTTTGTTCTTTTTTTTCCTTCTTCCTCTTCTTCTTTTTTTTCCCCAAAAAGTAGTAGTAACGGCATTTTAATTTTAAAATTTGTGTGCGAACTTGGCTCACGATCTTTGACCGCGCCAAACGTGAGGCACTGGGTTCGATCCCCGGCTTTATCGAGGGTTGATTATTTGTGCGGCCTTCTTTCGCCACACCGTCCGTGGACTGTAGGGACGTTAAGCCTTTGGTCTTGTTTCTCTTCCTTTAGCGAGGGAGTCAAAAAACCCACCCACCAATCTGGCGACAAGAGCAGGGTTCTGAGCCAGTGCCGCGGTCTGTCCCATTTAATATAGACGCACACTTTCAAACGAGTATTTAATATATGTGCTCCTGTGGCGTCTGTATAACAGCAAGACTTGATAAATAGCTAATACAGCACGTCTTTTGAACTGAACAAGGCTGAGGGCGGTTTTTTAAAATGACATATCCGTACAGCATCGGGTTTTTCATTATTCATTACTCATTATTCAACCCTTAAGATAAATAACTAATAGCGTTTTCGTGCTTCCCTCAGCAACTCCAGCTTAAAGCCAGAGTATAATTAAAGGAGTTAAACTGCATGGCAGATTCGGTTCTTTGTTCAAAAACCGAAACTTGATTACAATAATGGCAAGCGTACATAACATCACATGTATAGAATAAACCGCTCATATAAACCAAGCACGGAAAATTTGAAGAAAATCGTTTTGATTTGGTACTAGATGGTCAACTTGTCGAATATTAACTGATTTACCATTCGAATGTCTTAGCAGCTCAAAGCGGCAGATGGTATGGTGTTTTCTCTAAAACTGCAGTTGTATGGCACTGATGGAACCCCAAGTTTTCAAGCTTGTGAAGTAACTCCGAAAGTTAATAAATGCAAACAAGCTTTATAATGGCGACAATGAAGTAACGCTTCGTGTCGGTGCAGTTTCTCTTAACTATTCAGGTTTGTTCTGACGCTCTGCTTTTTCTCTTGTTCATTAACTTCACTTTTCTCTCAGGAACATTTCAGCCAATGGCGGTTTTGCTTTCCACTCAAACTGTTCAGTGTGCGTAAAAGAGTTTAGATTTCTTTATTCCTCTCTTTCCCTTGAAAAAAAAACTCAATTACGATAACAGTTTCAAAGACAAGTCGAGTTTGTAGTTCTACGACGAACTTCGTTCATGTTTTTCCCTGGTTAAAACTTTTGCTGTGCGAGTCTGTTGCGCATGCTCAGAAGCTGTGCGTTCGGGCATGAAGCAGTCGTGCATGTCTAGTACAAGGGAAAGTCGTTTCTTTTCATCTTGAAGCAGAGCAATGTCTTCCTCCAGGTTATTGTTTTGTTCTGCCAAGGATTCGGCCTCCTAAAGGAAGAAAAGAACATTTTTTGTCATTTTGTCATTCTGCATTACCACGCGATGATATCACCATGGAATTGATCCAAGTTTAGTTCGAATATAGGCTTTGGTCATTTGGTAACAAAAAAATTTAAATAAACTATTTTCCCGTTCAAAGTACTGCTGATAGGAAAAGACTTTCGGCGCACTTGTGCAGCCTTGGTCTCGAACTGAAATTAAATGTTCGCAAATTCAAGCAAGAAAAAGTGTTATGCAAGCTCAGTGTGTTGTTTCAGTCTAAATTATAGCGCCTCCACCCTGGAATTTATAAGTATTTTAGTTTTGCCTCAGTTCGAGGCTGAGGCTGTGCGAGTGCGCCGACAGTCTCTTTTTTTCCAGCGGTCATTCAACACCAAAATGAGGTCTAGACAATGATAAACCTTGAATAGAGCGAAACTTGAGTTCTACGTAGACGCAAGATGGAGAACAGAAATGAAACAAGTTTGGAAATCAAAACTTTGACTGCAAACGTAAATTCAAACGTTACATGAAAAACAAATTTACAGACCTTTCGAAGATAGTTCAACCGAATCTTCCTCTTTTCCCTACACCTGACGGCAGCAATTCTGTTTCTTTCTCGCCTCAACTGCTTTCTTCGTTGCTCTTCAGCACTGAGCTAAGAACAAAAATAAAACACTAAAAATTGAAGTGTTTCTCTTAACGAAAATTTGTATTTTACTTTTAGCAACGCTTGCACAGGCTAAACTTGATTTGTCTCGTGTATTCGAACATGTCAAGCTACCTACTACTGCCACTGTTACGATTACTACTATTATTACTATACTTTCACCAGCTATGAACTACTGCTACTACTACTATTACTACTACTACTATCTATCATTTCACATTGATAACACTCCAATTGAAATTGTTCAAGAGTATACGTATCTGGGGATAACAATTAGTTCTTCAGG
>JAOBAT010087394.1:0-18205 GCA_026413305.1 Hydrozoanthus tunicans
AGTACTGCAAATAATAAGTGAAATTCAATTTTTGTTTTTATGTAGAAACTATTAAAGAAATTCAATCACTATTACTTGAGAACATTTTGTTGAAATACAAAATTCATCACCTTATAGACGGTCTAGAGCGCATTTTCAACAACATTTTTACAGTAGCGTTTTCTTCTTTTTTGGTTAATCATTTGACCGGCCAAAAAACGAGACATGTCCGAACTGAAATCAGTTTGCCCGGTCACCATGACCAGCCTCCATACTAAAATTATTTTACGCCCTGCCCATGGATGTGTTTGTAATTATATAACAAAGTTACTCTCATTAGCATCATAATTAATATCTAAGTTATAGATGAAACGAGATGTCAATAAACGTTTATATTTCGGTCTTCTAACCATTATCAAATCATTGTTAAAACCAATACCAATTCTCTTTTTGTTATATAAACAAACATAGATATCAGTGCTGTTTGCGCCGAAATGAGCGGGAAAACAAAGAAATGATGTCAGCGATAGCAAATACAGTAAATCCCCGCGAGTAAGACCTGTTTTTTCCAGTTAGGCTAAACAGGTTCTTACATAAAAGGTGTATAACAAAAATCTAGAGTCATTAGGTTCTTCATAGGTTCTTATTTCTAGGAAGCTCTACAATTCTGCTGATATAGCTTTTGACCCCCTTCCCAACCCCCCCTCCCTTGAAATGCTACTATCAACATTCGGCCTCATTTCTCCTTTGAAATAAGGTCTTTGAAGGGATGGAAGATGTTTCTTTTCGAAGCTATACGTAATTTGTATAATGGGGATAGGAAGTTGGAACTGGACACAACAATAAACAGTTGATCACGTGATCGCTTGGTTTAGGTTCTCAACGTCAACGTTGTCGATTTTTTGGCGCCATGTTGAACGAGTGCGAGAGTAGCAGGGGGCAAAAAATAGACTGCCAGCTACGCATGCTAACGATAGTGGGGGTAATTGAAGCTGGAGCAAATAAGCGGAATATCATGTGTTATTATCATCACTATCAACACCATCAGTGTAAACATCATCAGTAACTATATCAACAGTATAAATATCATAACTAAACTCTGACACTCGAAGCAATTGAAACAATCAGCCGCAACACTGCCCTAGTCTGTACTTAGTTGTAGTGAATCAGAATTAAAACATTCTCTATTCATCTCCATCAACCTGTCGTACTTACCTTGCGCCATACGCAATAAGACAGTCTCTTTCCATTTCTCCTAAGCGCAATCCCCCGTCCCTAAAGAACAATGCGTTGCTTTTAGCACACTAAATCTACAAGATCATTCCAGTATACAACTGCTGTAAATGGTTACCACAAAATTAAAAAACACGTTTGGTTTTTCAGACTAACTTATTGTAGTTTGATCTAACAGTTCTCATTTATATTACATCAGGCGAGTTCAATTAGAAATGTTAATAACTCCTTAACATTACCACCTGTCATCACTATAACCGCATTAACATAACCATGATCATCATCATTATCATGCAGTCATTATCTTTAGCACTGTCATCATTTAAAAAAAAACTTTCGAAACACAATCATTATATCACTACAATCATTAAATGTTCTATCATCATATCATTATGATCATCATAACGACTATAATTGTTAAAAAACCACAACCATCACTATTATCATCACTGTCATAAACATCGTCAACACCAATACCCCAAATATTATCATCTTACTATGGTTAACAAAGTTATCACTTTCAACACCGTGATCATCACCACCGCCATCATCAAATTTCAGATAGAGTAATTGAGACTATACCTCGATCTTCCTTCTGTTGGCTGACGCGTGAGCACGGCGCGGGGTCCCTAGCAAAAATGTCGCAAATAACAAACACAGATAAGAAATTCATTATTAAAAACAACCCTTTCAGTTCCAAAAACCCTGTGTTGATTAACCCTCCAAACTAGAACTAGTCCTTCTCATGATATGAGAATTTCGCCTTTCATCTTTAAATAAGTAGTTTAATATGTTTGACTTACAGTATTTCCATTTCCTCCTTATCATGTGCCTTGTTTTCATAATCTAGGGTCGCGAGTTCGAGCCCAGGCCAGACCACTGTGTTGCACCTTTCCCCGACTTATTCGAGTCGACTCAACTCTATAAAAGCGCACCTGGGGCGGTTCCTCAAAACCCGCATTAGTGCTAATCCAGGGATAAATCGCTTAACCCAGGGTTAAAATTTAAATCACGATTAAATTCGGTCCCACAAACACCGATTAGTACTAACCAAGGGTTAAACACAAGGTTCCAGTATAAAAGGGTTAATAAGGGGTAATGGCGGCCATTGATAAAAGAAACAACCCACTTCCAACAATTCGAGATCATTTCCACCATAATCGTGAAACAGTTTTATTTTTTTTATTAGTAAATACCGTCATGGCAAGGCTCAGAAGCAAGAATGAGCAAGACACAACAGTAGATTGTTTGCTATATTTTGAAATTGCAAAACTAATCTATAAAACGCCACAGCTGGCAGAGAGCAGAGACCTCTGTAGATGTTAACTCGACGGCGGATGATTGGCAACTGAAAGTGCGAAACCCCTGGGCTCAGCCGTTTTATACTAGAACTTGGTGTTTAAATCGCTTAACCCTGGGTTAAGTTAATTCGATGTTTTAAGGAGCCGGGCTCAGTTCTGCTTTGGGCTTTCTTGCGATAGATAAAAAAAACAGTTACTTCAGTTAGACGACAAACCTTCGCTCTGGCATGCATCTTGTCCAGCACCATGTGCTTGAGCTTCTGGTAGTACACAGGACCAAAGAAGATGTAAGCGGACAAAGGCTCCCTTGAATATCGATTAAAAACCATTTTTTTAAAAAAAGAATGTGTTGAAAATGGAAGTAGATACTCAGTAACTATTCTCGATACTCAATTGTATTGAAACAGTTTGTTAAATATTTTAAACTTTACACCGTTGAGATCAAACGAAACTGACGCTTTGGGCTACTGCTTATTTTGTAACACTATTGAACGTTTTAAAACCAAACATGCTGCTATTTCGAAACCCTTGGGCTTTTAGTGACAACATGGGCAGCCGAACCGGGGGTGCCAACATGGGCACCGAACCCCCCCCCCCAAATTATTTTTTGCTTCCACCATTCTAAAATAACCTGTTACAAACTGTCGTTCTTGAAGCCCACTTAAAACAAATCAGCGAAAATGATAAGAAGTACCGTAAAATTGTGGTGGGACAGAACATAGGAAGACTCACCCGGTAATCCCGGACGTGACGTAATCCTTGCCTGCGTAGTTAAAGCCGTTCTCGATCAACACACTGCACACATCCTCCACTTGATCTCCTCCGAAGGCTGTCGCGCGGGAGAGAGAGCACAAAACGTGATTTCAGTTTTACAAGACCGCAATTTTCTTACTTATAAACTGTCCAATCATTGAAACCGGTTATAAATGAGCAAGCACCTTTTTGCTGAATGTATAAGAGAGGGAGACCTTTGTTAACTAACCTGTTCCTTTTTTGAATAAGTGCATTGATTAATTGACTAATTCATTAAACAACTAAGTATTTATGCGAAGGAGACAAGAAATGAGGAGACGAGAATGCTTTTTAAAGTGGTTGGTTTTTATATTATCTTTGTTCTATTCCTTCATTAATTTAAGTAATGCGCATGCTAACATATCCACATGTAGCATGCGCAATGTTAGTTCATTGTTATTTTTATCATTATTATTGTAACTCTGATGATGACATACTTCTGATCTAATGTGATCCGTACCACGAATGCATAAATGAATAAGTGGGAAAGAAATCGACTTGGGGGGAAGGTCGGTGTTGAACTTACCTGTTCCGCACCATGATTTCATAAACGGATGAGTAGGAAAGAAAAGGAGGGGGGAGGGTGTTTTTTTTTGTTGATCTTACCTGTTCCGTATTTGAACTTTCCCTGAAGCACTCCAGCTTTTCCTGCCAACAGCTCAATCAGTTTGCCGACAGTCATACGGGATGGAAAGCCATGAGGGTTCATAATCTTACGACAGACAGAAGAACACAAATTAAGTTAACTAAACTACTACATTTAACCAGCATCCAACAGAGAACTCTTTATGAGTGATAAGTGTAGTCACTGTACGAGAGGGAAGGCAAAGAAACAGTAACTACAGAATTAACTATCAACCCCAATCTTGAAGCAAAATCATTTTGCCTAAGGGCTCAGTGGTCGAGAGGTGTTCGACTATTCCAAGGGGTTGCGTGTTCGAGCAACCTTGAGCAAGACACTTTACCGGATTTATTCCAGTCGATTTAGCTGTATCAATGAGAACCTGCTTGAGAGAGGATTCAAATTCTAGCTAAACGTTCAAAAATTGTATAAAACTGAAATGCAACAAATCAAAGAGTTCTTCGTTCATTAAACAACTAACGACTTAACTTTGAACAGACGAGATGCATTGCTGGAAGCAAATGCGGAGGGTCACTAGAATTCAGGGAGAATCGCTTTCTACTTGTTACAATCTTCACATAACACTCCAAAAACACACATGACAAGAAACGCAATACACTTTTTATGTAACTGATTAAAAGTTAACACTTACAATATCTGGACAAATCCCCTGTGAACAAACAAAAAAGTGTTAATGTCACAACCCTTTTCCTCCTCAGACTGTTTTTTTTTTTTTTATAAAATCTTCTAATTTATTTTGTTTATGCACCTTCAATTGTGGTTCAGAGCAAAATTAATATTACTACGAAAAACTGGACTTGTTCCTGATCAGAGTGACCAGCTAATGGATGGAAGCTGCTCTGGTTTCCCGATCCAGTTGGCTTAAGCGCGGAAATTTGACGAGTTTTGGCGGGAAAAATAACCACGCGCGCCTCAACCTTCCATCTGCACTGGCGAGAGGCAGTTCTTAATGGACAAACGGAAAGTCATCTAACATCTTAATCCAAATATCAAAATCATATAAGTCTCATAAATAATGGCATACTGAACAAATTTTTAAAGTGAGAGATGAAAAGTTTCAAACTAAAGAAGTATACGTGAAGAAGTAAAACACCTGACATGTTAGCAAAAACTTAAGCTTAAGGATTTTCAATAGGTTTTAACTTAAGCAAACATCCCAAAGCTTGTTTGTAACCATTGCCGATGAAGGCGACAAACCATTTAATACTAAAAAGTTTCGTTAAATGTCTGTCATTTTGAGAAATACTTACAAGATCAGTGAAGGGCATGTCTTCTTGGTTTACGATCAGACCACAAACACTGCAACACAACAAAACGTAAGTCAGATGATTTACGAGCTTTGGAAAGACTAAACTTGCCAAAACACCGTGGAATCCGATTGGGCAATCTTGCAGCCAACTGAGTTAAAATCATTTAATCATTCACACAATTGGGGGCGATTTTTATTCAATGTTTCAAGCAAACCAGCTTGAATTTTATATTTTGTCAGTGGTTGTCCACACTTAAAGCTGGAATACCACAACTGATCCGACCAACCAAGTCTTTTTTCGAATGTGCTGGGTTAAAAATAGACCTTGATTCTCGAATTTTTGTGTCAACTAAACGCATAAATTTTCAACCATGCAGTCTAAAATCCATCTGATAACGTGTGAAATAATCAGAGCTCTCAAATTAACGCTTTTTCAATGAAAGTGAGATAGTTTGATGAACGAATAAAAGAAGGTGCGAGCTTCATCGGTTCGGGGGCATACTTTCTCGAAAAATCCCCAAATCGCCGGAAACGCACTAACGTATTAGAACCAGACTAAGTTAGTGCAAGTGAAGGAAGGGATTTCACATTTACAAGCACTTCTGGCGGACAAAACAGTAGAGTTACCATCCAGAAGACTGCTATTGCGTGAGAAATACTTGTATGAGCGTGAGTTTACATCGAAATTCGTGAGACTCACGCTCAATGCGTGAAACTTGAGAGCTCTTGGAACTGCCAGAGTCTATGTAAACGCAATTGTATTTGGAGACGTTTTGCTTCATTCAAGCACAAAAACACCAAGATAATAGGGAGCTTAGAACGGCGACACCGACGACAACGGCGGCTTACAGAACACTTCTTGTTTGCTCTTTTCGATCACGTTTGGCTAGTTTGCTTTATCTTTAGTCCGAGTTACACTTTTGGAACAGAAAAGATAAAAGGTCTTTCTTAAAGGGTAAATGAGGATTGACAAAATTTTCTTTAGGTCGTTCGCGTAGTTGTAAAAACTTCGAAATGGAGTTTTTTTTGTTGTAATTTTTAAGACGACGGTGTGCTGCAAAGCATTCCAACATGCCGTTTTTGTATTTACTATTGTTTTCTGCTGTCCTCGTCCAGCGTTGTCGTCCTCGTATATCAAGGTCCCTAAAACAAGTAGGTTCACTACTAGTTCAAACTAAATATCTTAATATCTAATTAGTTTCACGGTTGGTAGTATAACTCGTAGCTTAAACGTTGCATATAAACAGTGAAACAACACTTTGTTAAGAACATACCCCTTTTGTCCGTGTCTGCTGCTGAATTTGTCGCCTATTTCTGGTCTGCGGCACTGACGCAGCAATATTTTTATAAGAAACGACTGAAAAAGACAATATTGGAAGGAATTTTAAGCAACGATAATTCTTAAAAGCATCTAGAATAACGATTTAGGAAAACCTAACAAGCTATAACAAACCTTTGCACGTATAAGGCTTATGTTATTTGTTACTTCAGAAAAGTATGCGGCCAAATAAAAACACTTAACACTGAAAAACTTCCAGAACAAGTAGCAAAAAATACGATAATTTTGAAAAGCATCTAGAATTATCATCTAGCTTCACAGTCTGTTACAATTAAGCAATAAAATTTCCCGTGTCTATGTAGTTTTTATAAATACGAGAGAGAAGTTTGAAGAATTGATAAAAAACTTGAAAGTCACATGCCGTCCAAATTATAAAATAACCAACAAACAAACATCAAAAATCAAAGGGAAGCGTTATTGTTTTCGCAAAACCTAAATTCTGCTTACGTGTAAGTTAAAAGCGTGTCCATGTACTCGCTCACAGACATGCTTTTTAACGCTCTCGACCAATCAGCGCGCGAGATTTACTGGTGTTATGTTATAAAAAAGGACTTAGTTTTGAAACTCTTGCCCTGATAATCCGTATTATCACAAAGTTAGTTCAATATTTATATAGTAGATCGATGAAATATAGAGCGTATACACCAGCCACCCATATAACACGTGGTTATATCAAAAACAGCCAATCAGAACACACGATTTCCATATCATCACGTGTGATTGATATGAAACTTTTCTCGCCGTTGAAACAACTTGTCAATCTACTTCGTTGATAATTGAGAAAAACATGTTAAATCTCACTAAGTATGCGATAAAAAGAAAATCACATGGCCGCTTGGAGATACGAATTTTATCTTCTTGTGTTAAAAATATTTTTTCAACACTGGAAGATAAAATTCGTACCTCCAAGCGGCCATGTAAGATCCTCTATATGTTTATGAAGAAAAACACTGAACTCGCTAAATGCAGTTAAATGAAAACTTCCTTACCTCCTCTGGATTTGAGGTCACAAGAACTCTCTCAGCATACACTTCCTGAGGTCCTTTGTAGCTAAAATAAGCAAACACGAAGTGAAACCAAATTCCTTTAACCATTTAGTTCCCAGTCAGTTATCAACTTCTAACTTCTCCTTACTTAACACATACAAAATAAAACATTTGGCAATGAGAAAATGAGAATTGAATCAAGCAAAGCGAATTATTGAAGATGAAAAGTAAAATTCTCCCAAACCTGTCCCATGAAAAGTGTGGGCTCTAGATGGGAGAATTTACCAATATAACCGGGATTGAAACGTTTTTTTTTTTACTGGCAACAATTTTTAACTTTACTGATATTTCCTTTACATTGTATTCTTGAATGTATACTTCGAGTAGGTACTCAGTGTTGAATAAATTACACTATTGTATAATGGGATAGAAACGATTGAAGCATCCAGTCACTGCTGCTTTAGAATAAAAAGTACGGATGTATAGACATTTTCCCTTTTACATTTTCTATTATAGCAAAACGACCACCTTTATTGAACATGGCCGACTGACTACCATTGCTGCAATTGCCTAAACGAAACTGGTAAGGAGCAACAGGATAAGAAGTTTATTTTCTTATAAAAAGTATGTGGTGGAATGGACACCTTTAGCAATCCCGAACAATTAAATAAAACAACTTACCTGATTGGCACGTCTTTATACTCCGGCTGCTGTGGCTGGCCAACTGGGGCCCCTAACAAGCAAAGAGATTGGTAAACAAGGTGTCCGGCAGATTTTATTTTATTTCCAGTTTATTTTTTCCTGGTAAGTGGGTACACGGCTTGAATAATGCCAAAGTAAATACAAGGTACCAAAATAAAACACGAAAAATACAAAAAAATTATTGACAGACAGCAGGGGAGCCACGACAGCGTCAGCCAGTTACTGTGGTCCCGGATATATTCAAGTTCGCGATTCTAAAAAGGGAGATGTGGAAGGGTAACCTAGATACAGAGGACACATTGAAAGATAAAGCTGACCACAAACTTACTTCAACCATAACGTTGTTCAACAACGATTTAACATTGGAAAGTTGGAGTGCTGTAAGTGAGGTTAAGTAACAGTCCGAGTAAAAACTAAAGTACCTCCCACTGTTCTGTGGCATTTCGTTTTCCCACAAACGAATGTTTAGATTTTCATACTGAGAATACATCAACCTGTGCACAACTTAGTTTTAAAGTAAAAAGCAGTGAAACTCTATTTTAAAGCAATGTTTCTTTTGTGCTATAATAATCTAGCCAATCATAGAGCTCCGAAACAAAAGCAAAGAAAACGTTTTGGTTTGTGACGTTCCCCTCATGGAATTTTTCATAAATTTAAAAACAAAAATGATTGAATGATCTGGAAATAAATAAACTCACTTATGAGGATATGGTCGATTTTTAAAGTTTAGCCGAGAGATTAACGGTTCAACAATATCGCATCATCATAGCATCATTCTGCATTCCATTGCATTGACCTCTCCAGTTCTTACTCGGATACTTAGTGATATGTTTTGTTTGCTTTTAAGTGGTGTTGATAGTTTCACGAAGGGAAAGTAATTTAAAACGATGTTAAATCTTCATACATGTTCAACAACGTGGGTTACTATTCGGGGTCAGTCGAAGCTCTTCTAAAGGCAATACCGACGACATTTCATCATCCAAAAACGATCAACCCAAGAAAATCCCAAACCAATCTGGTATCTGAGAGACGCACGGGGAAATTTTTTACCCGGGTACGCCCACAACACAAACTACTTTCCTATCTCCTGCTTTCTACTTCTTGAAAAAGGAGGTAGAGTGACCAACCAGAAAACGTGGTTAAATATGGAGAGTTATGCAGTAACAGGAAGGAACTTCTTACCTTGTTGAGGCAGCTGTGTTGAAGTAACAACTGGCATTGATTTGTTCACCAACAGCTGCTTGTTTTCAATCTTTTCACCTACAATACGTTGAGAAGCAATATACATGAAAATCGATAACATTTTAACCTTTAAGGGCCCTTCTGAAAACCACATTGTCTGTGACAATGGCAACCTCGATAAAAATTATTTAAGAAGATCCTCAATACCAATGAAAAAAATAAACACAAATGTTTTTAAACACTGTTCAGTGTGGTTTCAAAAACAGTATTTACAGAAACACTAAACAACCATCCTCTTACTATACAAAGAAAAAAAAGTCAAAATAAAAGAAAATCCACGATGAACGTCGAAGGGACCTCGATGAGAAATAGCATTTTTATGACTTCCATGAGAATATGCATCAATGTGACACTGATGGAGAGTGATACCAAAGTTGATCACAAGAAATAAAATTTCTTGTACCGTTCCAACGGCGGATCGACAACGCACTCGGTTGCCTTGAAATAAACCTTTTCCCACACTGTGTTTGTGTTCTTGGTTGTAAAATATGAACTATGCATACATTTTCAGTCATCCAATTGGAATGTTCAACAAGGAGGAACAAACAAATATGGCGGTTCACATTTGCGACCACTGCAAACGGTATGCTAAAATTGATTTTACTACAAAGGATTTCCTAACTGCGGTTTGACGTCCACCGTAAACACGATGCTAATAGTGTTTAGTGTCCCTTTTTTTTCTTTTTAGTCTTAGTGTATGTGTAACTACAAGAAAAATGATGACAAAAGAAGAAATTTATCCACGCAAATATATAGATCTATTTCCACCTATGATGTTATCTGCTTACCTGGTGCAACAATTCCATCAGCATCGAGAGGACGATGTCTCCATATAACCTCTCCTGTCTGGGCATCTTTACTTGGTCCTGATGAAGTAAGGTTTACGTCTAATGATTAAAACCTTCTTGATTTTCTGTCTATACAAACACAGCCTTTTACAAGTGAAAAATGATGGATATTTTTTTGCTTGGCAACTACTTTTAGTCGGCACATAGTGGCCGAGCGGTTAGCGTATTCAACTCATAATCCTAGGTTTGCGAGTTTGAGCCCCTGGTCAGACAACTGTGCTGTGTCCTGGAGCAAGATATTTTACATGACTTGTTCCAGTCAACTCACTGTTTTTATGAGTACCAGTCTCTGCCGGGGGCTAGCCTGTGTGCCCTGTTAAGGGGAGTCAAAGACTCTCATCCGCTTAACACTAGGGAAACCGGAAATAAGTGATAGTCTTACGGGCCACAATGGCTTGATTTGAATGGTTTATTTGAATCTAGTTTCTTTTTGCCACAATTGGCGGAATTAAACAGTTAACCTTAGTTAAAATCTAAACCATAGGGCTGCTGACCCAGTCCTTCAAGAGTAGGCTGGGGTTCACTTATACGACTAGTTATTGAATTTAATGACAAGGTAAATTCAAGGGCCTTATGTTAGAAATAAACCTGAATGTGAACTGACTGCCAACGATAAACTGAGCAAGAAAAAAGTGCCTTTGGTGGCGAATTGTGTCTCTGCCTTGGTTCTCGAGTAGAATTTAGATATTAGTTCTAACAGAAATTTGGAATCAATTTTGATTTTCTTTCTTACAGTGAAGTTAAAATCTTTTTTCTTTTCATAACTTTTATTATTTTCTAAAACTAAAAAAAACTAAACTTATTTAACGAAGGTAAACATAATAACCTTGTGGAAGTTATCTAACATATAGCCCTTAAAGTCGATTTTGTTGAGGGAGGAAAACCAATGAACCCGGAGAAAAATCCTTGGAATCAGAAGAAAATAAAATCTTAGCCCACATGCAAACCCAGGATTCGATCCTGGGTCCACAGAGGTGAGAGGCGCAAGCACTAACCACTCGGCCATCCTGACTCCCCAAAACTCTTTACTTGATTCAAGACTAATATAACAAAGCCTTATTTTACAGCCATACTCAATTCAGCAAAAACTATCAAAAGATGGCTTCGAATGCAGCAAATTACTCCATCATGTTTGAACATTCAAATTTCATGGAACAAAAAGTAATTGTCTGTAGTCGTGCATTTCTGTCTAACAGTATCATATTCTTACCCATCACTCGGTCAAAAGTCTGTTTGGATGATTCGCCGCATGGAGAAGACACGTATGGACAAAGAAAAAACAAAAAGTAATTACACAAAATAATAATTAATCAAAAAATAAAAAGTAATTACATAAAATAATGTTATATATACAATTTAAATTCTCATCTTCAATATTTTGTAAAAATGGTGTTGCATTGTTTGATGTGATTAAATAACCTGACGTCATAATTCTAAATAATGTAAAAGTGACAGAAATGGTTAAAACTATGGGTAACTATTTTACAATCAATTCTAATTTCTCATCTCCCAACATTCGTCAGTACTAAAACTGCATATAGCATATTAAATTACCTATTTCTGTATCAATGTTATCTGTATAAAACCCGGAATAAACTATGGGGTTTTGAATCTTTGTGTGTAGTCTTGCAATTACAATATTATCAAAGAAATACCTGAGTAGGCAATAACAAAAAGTGAAATTAGCATGGTTTAATCTTGCACTTTCAACATACCTGATTTGCATATCTTTTTAAAGTACAGACTTGCTTTCTGTAGACCAGACAGCGACCAAATCCTGAAGAACAGAAAAAATGCTTCAAATCTCACTTCTGAAAAATTGCTTAATAAGGAGGTTAGTTTCCAATTAGGGTGAAGCCTTTAATTTTCTACAAAGATGATAAAAGTTCTAAGTTGGAAATACTTTCTAACCCCACTAGGATCAGATTTTCTCTCTCTCTAGAATAATATTGAGTGATCTCTAAAGCACTTGAAACTTCTACTTATATTTAACAACTGAACGGCAAAACCGCGACTGGATGTTACCTTTTCACCTACAAAGCTACCTGTACTGTTCTCAATTAACCTACAACTACAGATGTAGTGCTTAGTGATTCACAGCAGTAGCCGGAAGTGTAGATGAACTGTCTTATGGGCCACAGGACAAGAAACTGGAAAAACGGATGCACTGTTTAGTGACAGGAAGTTCGGATGAACTGTATTATGGACCATAGCACAACCATTTGGAGGTATGGGTGGATTGTATTGCAGAGTGCAAGATATGTAGTTCTAGATTCCTTGCCCCACCTATTATCGATGTGATTTTATAGTCTGGAAATAACTATAGCATACCCATATGTGGTCTAGGATGCCAGAAAGGTGGTAGCAGATTGTAATGTAATGGACTTCCAGCTGGCAGGGAAGCAAGATGAAGGCACAAGCCTCTAGGGGGGTCCGGGAGCATGCGTCCCTGGGAAAATTTGGCAAACTATACTTGCTGAAATGCCAATTCTGCATATTTTTTTGGGATATTTTGAAAAGCATTTTATAGGTCAAGTTTTATATTAATTTTTAGAACAATTACCAAATGGATTAAATTAGATATCGAATATGGTAATTCAGAAAACATTGAAAAACCAGGTGAGTTTGACAACCATGCGGATGACAAGGCTTGAAATCTTGTGACACCCGCTCAATGCGGGTGAGTTGACAGCTCTGTATTGTCATGCACAGCAGCAACTGGAAGAACATGTACTTTTCCTAATGACCGTAGTAAAGTTGCATTGGCTGATGAACCACAGCTAATAGCAGATGAATGGATGCATCTTCTTACAGACCACATCAGAAAATCGAAATAAGAATACATTGTACAACGAACTACAGCTGCAACCTAAGTTATTTTGGAGACGTCATAAGCTGAATACGGGAAACAGACATAATCATTGTAAAATACCAAGTCTTACCCCTGTCAACTGACGCTTTGTTCAGAATAAGGGCATCCTACAAAAGGGAAAAGGCAGCATTAAAAATCAACCCTCGCAAACAATCCGCAACAAAGAGTGGACACAGTGCTTCAGGAATTTGAAATCAATGAAACTTGCTCATCATACTGCACCTCAATGTCGTAGCCACTGTAACTCATTACAGCAACTGTCGCTGCTTGACCTGCAGTTAAATTAAAATACCTTAGATCCAACTGCGTCAACATTAGCACACCTTACAACCAACTGCATACCTTAGACCCAACTGTATACAAATAGCAGGCAAAAAAGTATTTTTGCTCTTACCCGCGGGAAGTTTGTCAAAGTGGATCAGGTCAATCGTCTGCAGAAAAAAGCGGTTTAGTAAAGGCCTCACTCTTTTTATTGAGATACTTAACTCAAACTAAATCCTTTCTCAAACTAAATCCTTTCTCAAACCAAGTGGCCTATCAGGCCAGCACTTATCCACAGAACAGAGTCTTTGAATTACCCAGGACAGGACACTAAATCATTGCAAGTTAACCCTAGCAGACACTTGTACTCATTTATACAGCTAAGTTAAGTTGGGTAAAGTGTCTTGCTTTAGGAGTTAACACAGTCAGGTCTAACCAGGGCTCAAACTCGCAACCCTAGAATTGAGAGCTGAATTTGCTACCCACTCGGCCACTGCCCCACTGACAAGTAAATCCCTTTAGGTGGTACTCAAAAGTAACAATTCGATACCATGTATGTGAGATAATGTAAAGTTATGTTTTATTGTCTTTCAACCGCTAGCTTAATGTGACAAGTTATAGAGGACTGTTACAGCTCAATTTCGACTTCTTCTACACATTCAAGATTCTATTCAAACATTTCTACCATCTTCCTTCAGCCATTCTTGACCTGCACTCTATCTATTTCCCATAAACTAAAAAACTGTCTCAACATAATAATTTCCAACCTGTTGACACTAATTGTTTACTTTCTTGAGCGTTTTCAACCTGTTAAGCGTAACTAGCAATAGTCACTCTCATACAAAATGAGCATACCTTAGATTTCACAAGTGGCGCTTGAGGGTAGACTAAATTATACAACAGTGTATCAATTCTAAACAAGCAGAAAAACAAAATACATTAATTTTTAGCAACAAAACAGCATCAACAGTAATCACATTCGCAATAGTTACCTGTTACGTTGGTTGAGTCGGAATTGTTAAAATCAAAATGAGGACAAACAAGAAAAATGTAAATTCGTATAATAGAGATCCATTCAGTTCAATGTAACATTGAGAGTTCAGGTGTTAGAGTGTTGATTGTCTTTGATCGCTTTAATTTGGTTTTAGCTCCTGTTGCCTCTCATCAGCTATTTTCGTCAGCAATTTGTTGGAGTTCAAACTCCATTTTCGGAGGTTAAATCCTCCACCATGCATGATATACACGGAAATAATCTCATTCACAATAGTTACCTGTTGCGCTGGTTGTAAGCAATTGTTCCTGAAGACAAAACAACACACAAAAAACTTTGTTAAAATCAACACTGGTACAAACAACAAAAAGAACTGTTTTATACACAAACAATTCCCAAATGGTTTGGGCAGGAAATTCCCCCATTATTGTTTCTGAACTGTTTCTCTCCTACTGTATAGCAAGTGACAATTTAAAAACACTGAGGTATCTTTGAACATTCATTATCTACAAAATGAGGTTGGTGACCAGCCTTTTTTCTAGTTTTGAAAAAAACTACCTAAACGCATACCTATCTAAATACAATACAAATCATGAAACCAAAGTGAAACACCCTAGTGTTCGGTTGTCTAATTTTGGAAACTACAGAAAACGAAAAATAAATAAAGCACTATTCAACAAAGAACAAAAGCCAAGGTTGAATGTGAAAGGCCAATCAATTCCGTTGGTACTCTTTAACAAACTTGTATGTAAACCTTTTTATAGACCTTTCTCATGCATGGCAGCGTTGTCTACATTCAAATTTGACTGGCTAGCTTCGCTGAGAATATATTCTTTTGTTGTTGTTTTTATTTATCTCAAGAGCAACCTAATAAGGAAACTTTGAACGAAGACAAAACATCATTAAAATCTTATGAGAAAGGTCTATGTCAGTTGCTGTTGATGACCTTTAGGGAAAGGTCAAATATCCACAACCTAAACAATGATGAAATCTTCTTGTACTTGTACTTTTAGTTTAGAAACTGTTTTGTACTGTTTGTTTGTTTTTAGTTTTCTTTCTTGAAGCCAATAATGTCAGCTTTGAACTTGACGTGAACACTCACTCACCCATAGCTTGCTTGCCCATAGCACACTGGTAAGTATTCCGTGGGGACTGGTTGTGGTGAGGATAGGGTATCAGACCAGCACAGACTCCAAGTATTGTAAATGGTTCGATCTCCAGATGAGTTGTGTCTCTAGGAGAATAGGTTAAAGAGTTGTTTGGCTGAAAGTACCAGAAAAAAAACAATAACCCTAACTTGAGCAACCACACTCCCAAAACCATTGCCAGGTTCTTTAGCCTTTGAAAAGCAAGATGACAAAAACTGAAAAAGTGAATTAGTCTAAACACAAATATACAATTGCGAGCAAGATGCTTCAGTAGGTTTTCGTTTGTTTGTAATAGAATTGAAAATTATCCACAAAGTTCCACAACTATTCCACGAGTACAGAGAAGTTAACTGTTTTCCAGGAGTTTTCAAGGCCTTTGAAGGAACTCCAGGAGTTCCAGGAATAGTGCGAACCATGTCGCAATTCTTTTTGTACCTCCAAGGTTGCCGAGTCAGAAACAATTCAAAAATAATGACAGTGTTTGTGATGTTTATCATGATATACATAGTAGTGTTGGTTATGGTACATGACAAAAGTGATGATGGTACTAAAATGTGATGATGGTGAAGGTTGTTTTGATGGTTTCGAGGGTCACGTATTGGTAATGGTAGTGACATTGATGGATGATGATGGAAATGGAGATGACGACGATGGCTGGTTACCATGATAGTGATGATAACCAACTTAGTTTGAAGTTAATGAAAGATGAGTTAAAGCGTTTTTTTCAAGTTCATTAGAAAGAACAAACAAATGAGTTTAAGGCTATCATTGAAAACTTCTATCAACTTATCCTGAGCTTTTAAAACTACATTTGTTTTGTTTGTGGTAAACACCAAAGTCGTACTGCATGGTCTGATTGCATTTGAGAGTGTTTGGTGGGTTCTTAATGAGTGGCTTAAGAGAAAAATGCTTAACTACAGCTCCTTAAAAAATTAAACTCTTGATGGCCAAAACATCTGTCATTGTAAAGGCTGCAACAAATTTTGTTTTCCAAAAAGTAATCTCAATTTGTCTTCTATTTTGCAATTCACTTTCTCACACAAAAATGAATTTGTAATTAATGTCATTCGGGAAACTCTTACTTGTAAGACGAGTGATAATATATATTTACAATATACAAAACAAAAACAAAACAGTTAGGCCTTATCAGCATCCTATACCCAGCAATTTCTTTTTCATAGAGTGCTATTTCACAGTCATTTTCTTCATTGACATCCAAGTACTCCACCAGGCCGTCATGCAGGAAGTCTTCAAAATTTCTGTAAAACACCAAAATTAATGTTTAGCACACAGTTGGTAAGAGTATTCAAAAACCTGATTTAAAAATAAAAATAGACAAAGTTGTTGTTTGTTTGTCTATACCAAGATCTAGGCCGGACCTTCACTTAGGATCCCAGAACAACTGAGGAGAAGATGCTACCTTTTCTCTAACATCTGCAAAACGTTAATTAGACCTTCTTGTCTTCTCGGATAAGAACGTCAAACCGTTGGCCCCAGATGGCAAACCTTGAAGGGGACCTTGAGTCCTATTGTTTGTTCTTCCGTGACTTCTTGAGACAAAATGTCATAAACAATAATATAAAATTTCTGCAACATGTTTTTCACATGACATGTTCGATATTTAATCTAATCTTGTGATAAAAGATCAATGTTGAACATTAAATTCTTGAAAGAATATCAAAATCAAACCGTCATAAGTTTCAACTTGAATTTTCATTCCTTTCTTGAAAGAACTGTACTCATTTCTGTCAGAGTTTGAAAGTTTTTTTTTTTGTAACAGTAACAGTTTTAGTAAAAATTCTGTAAAACTTCACTAGTTTATTTCCAAACTCTTTTTCCTAACCATAACAGTACATAAGGGCAAAAACTTAAGAAAACAAAAGTTAGATTGTCTAGCTATTAATTAATATTCAGATCGCACCTGAAAACAATGACAGTTCATATCTCATTCTTGTTAAATTTGTAATCACTGTAAATTAAGATCCAAAGTAAATGGTAAGCACTCAAACTCAAACACTGGTCTGGCAGATGGCTCGGTATAAAATAATCATAATAATAGTCTGTTCTATTGGTTGCTCACGCAAAATTATGAAACAAAATCACTTATTTAAGGTCCTAAATAATATGGAATGCACTCAATGATTAAAATCAAGTCTCCAGTTTTCAGCAATTCAAATCAAAAGTTAAAAGTAAATTCCTGAAAGAATACTAGTTGTTTCGCTGTATGATTCTAAGTTGAAATATCATTTACATTAAAATTATACTTAGCTTATAGTTATATTTCTCTTTGCATCTATTTGTATTTGCTATAATCAAAAAATTATGTATTTATGAGTGTATTTAATATATATGTGTGTAAGTGTTGACTTGAAATAACTGATCCAGTAGAACTTTTATACCTCCGCCTTCTCAACAAAATATTGAATGTGCAATTGTCATCTGGTCGTAACCTATTAATCTTTTAGCTTCTCAGTTATTTGTCAGAGTTAGTACCTTCTCTAAATTCAGATGAATTACTGATACTCATATCTAAAATACAAATGAAAAACTGTTGTTGTGGTTTAACTTTCTGCAACCATCCAGAAAAGAGCTGTTATCAAAACTGTTGCCTACTTTAAT
>JAOBAT010087405.1:7998-18203 GCA_026413305.1 Hydrozoanthus tunicans
TAATCTGTAGCTGGTTGCGTTGAAAAACTACGACTGAGATGAGCCAATTGTGTTCATGTATAATTAAATGCGATAGAAAGAAAGAAAATAGTGAAAATTTTCAACGAAACTTTTTCAAAGAGTCGTTTGGAACGAAATAGTGAAGACCAAACTTTGAGTCTTATGTGATCTGAAAAAGTAGCTGTACTAAAGCAACTTATGAGAAAATATTAATATCTGTATTATCTGTGCTCTAGTGAACTTGGTAGTTGTAGATTTAATCTGTAGCTGGTTGCGTTGAAAAACTACGACTGAGATGAGCCAATTGTGTTCATGTATAATTAAATGCGATAGAAAGAAAAAAAATAGTGAATAATTTTTAACGAAACTTTTTCAAAGACCAAACTTTGAGTCTCATGTGATCTGAAAAAGTAGCTGTACTAAAGCAACTTATGAGAAATTACTAATATCTGTATTATCTGTGCTCTAGTGAACTTGATAGTTGTAGATTCGATTATAATAAATTCTATTTGAGAAACGTTCTGACGAACGGACAAAGACCGCACTTCTCTGATTAATACTTTTTCAGTGAAGTTTCTGCACAAACTTTCTTCAAAGAATTTATGTCGAGACACTATTAAACTAACGGGGTTTTTCTTTTTGTTACTGCGAAGCATCTAGAAAATTGAAGATGGTTTTGTGGGTCGTGTGATAAAGGTTCTGTTACCTTATTTCAGGGAGCACAGCGTCAAATGCAATTGTTATATTAGATGATGAAACTCAGGAAAAAGAGAACAATGAAAAACAAAGCAACTCTGTTGGAAAGACTTCAACTCTGACGCTCATTTCACGATCAGATAAAGAGGTACCCAGGGTTACTGATAACAAGAGACCTCTGTGTTTGTCTCCCAAGAAACGCAAAGATCAACGTGTCTCTAATGAACAAAGTAAAGAACAACGACTTCTAGGTGGTCAACCTCAACAATGCAGTAGTGCCCAAAATGAGTGCATGATCAAGCGGGAACATCCATTTGTAACCGAAGGAACAGATTGTGATGCCGATACTGCATTCCCTGTTGTGGATGTGTTAGCGGACGATAACGCCAATGATCTTCCTGTCATAGGGCAGACCTACTGCATATCACCCGAAACATTTGCCCAGTATAAAGACTCTTCGAGAAAGGTTTCCGGAGATGTCTCAATTGAAGCAGGACAAGTTCCATATCACTCTGATAAAGGAAAGGACAACTTTGTTTCAGTGTCTTTAGGATGTGGCACTACATATGAAGAAGCATTGCACTCGGAGAGTAGGGAAACATCTTCAAAGAAAGTGAAGAGCAAGCCTTCTATAAGCAGAATTGAAAACCATTGTGACAAAAGGGTACGGCAGAGAAATCCAGAAGAACAGCTACCAATAGAAATCCCATCCACAGAGAAATCGGAACACAGTAAAGCAGCAGAGGTAACGGTGATAGGAGACACTGATACTTCAGATTTTGTGGAATCTCCTAGTAGATCCGCCAAGATGAAAAAAAGGAGAAAAAAACTCGAAGAAGATGATGGTAGCGATGTTAGTGTGATTAGAAGTACTAAAAAGAGACGAACAAGGCACGTGATTGATTCCGATGACAGTGAAACGACAGAAGCGATTATTTTCAGTGAAGCATCCGAAGATAAAGATGATGGCGCCGAATCCTTTAACAGGGGGCAACAAAACTTTACATCAGAAGCAGCATCAGCTTCCCCTTCTTCAAGTGAGAGTCTTAACGAAGCAGAAACACAGAGTCCACTTACGATCGATTGCAAAAATACACAACAAACATGCAGCCCGTTGGATGAGGAATCTTTTCCATTTAAGAATCTTACCCGAGAGGCTGATCTAAGCCCAACAGAGGAGTTTTCAACGCGTAAAAACAGCAACAAACGTGTAAATAGTTCAATAAAGCTTGCAGCTGGTGCCTCGAAGTTTTTTGACGACATTTCGTGGCATCACAGCTCCAAGGCAGAAAACGAGACCCATTCACCTGAAAAACAGCTACGAAATCAGTTATTCCCTGACGACGTTTTACCGTCGGGCGTGGTTTCTAAAGAGAACTCTCCAAGTGAAGAAATTTATGATAATGTAACCGAAGATTGGCTGAATAATACAGAAGAGGAGATTTACTGGAGTCAAGAATACGGTAGCGGTGTTACTAGTAGTGTGTGGCAGAGTATTGAAGATGACCTTAAAGCTAGGGAGAGCTGTGAGTCGGGAGTCGTTGACTCTGCACAAGAGGAACTGTGGAAAGAGCTCGAAAACCTGCATGGGCAAGGAAAAGAGGGCGTCGGCCATACCGCATTTAAAGACGCGCCTCACTCTCGTGAGGAAGCCAATGAGAGTCCGTTGTATGAGAAAGTGACGATTGAAAGTGACATGGAAGGCAAAAGTGGCGCTAAAGAAGTCGTGGTATTTCCTAAAACTACAAGGTTAGTGTTAAAGATTAGCTCTTCATATCTAAACAATTTAGGAAAGGGTTTAGGCAGTTGTGTAATAGTTAACAGCAAAAGTTAGTAGTAGTGTTTTGCTAAGTTTTAGTTAGTGATTACTTGTTTAAACAAGTAGCTTTTTTCTGTGTTAGGTTCAATGAAAAATTTGGAAACTGGAGAAAGTAAACTAACTAAACTAACTTTGTTTATCGTCGTTACGCTGTGAGTGGTTGCCTATTCTCCCAAGTCAGTGGTTTTTGTTTAATCGCACGACGGCACAGATCTCGGCGTGAAAGTCGAATTTGTGGAGGGAGGAAAACCGGAGAACCCGGAGAAAAACCCTCGGAGTCAGAAAAAGATCGACAAATCTTAGCCCACATGCAAACCCAGGATTCCACAGAGGTGGGAGGCACGAGCGCTAACCACTCGGCCATCCTGACTCCCTGAGAAACTTTAGTATAATCAACTTATAATAAGCTACACTTTGACACATGATTCTCTTAATGTACTATTTTTTATCAAGAAATTGTGTGTACACGTGCACTTTCGATCTTTGAGTTACTTTCTACTGGAATCCTCGAGCACTGAATTTTGTTAGGTAACACTAGCACTTCTCTAGCACGTAAAAGGCTCTTTTAAAAGTTTTTTTTTATATGAATTTGTTTCCTTCTTTCTGATAGTCTGCAGGTCACAAAAGATGTGGGACCAAGTAATCTTTCCACCACAGATCAACCGTCAACAGTGGAGCAGCCCACAGCTAAAGACAAGCAACCAGTTACAGACCAACCAAAACTCAAAGATCAGCAACCGGGACAAACACAGCAGGCAGAGTCTTCAGCAGCAGCCGCCAAACCAGCACCGAAAACAGCAAAACTTCCTACCGCAGTTGTGGAATCTAAAAGACCGCCCTTGACTGAAGATGTTTTCCTTATTCAGGTTCTCAGTTGGCAAGTCAAGTGGCTTACAGATAGGAAGGAGGAGCTTCCTATAAAGAAATACGATTTGAAGCGTATTCCTTTAAGTTTTGATTCCATAGACGATTATCATGATGTACTGAAGCCATTAGTGTTTGCAGAGACGTGGGAAGAGGTAGGATTCCAATATTAGGGAGTTTAGGATTCGACAAGAGTGCGAGTACAAGTTTTTCTTATTCGTCATACTAGCGCGTGCCAGAGTTGCGAATTCAAAATCTCGTTGTTCTGGCGCCCATATTTTTTTGCGAATCTCGTTGTAAACAAGACGACGACAGGTTTTCGCAACACAAGGAGATGGCGTCTTCTGATACGCGCATTATGGCGACAGGGAAAAATTCGTACTTGTACTCGTTCTGCATGACCAAGGGAATTAAAACAAATCTAATGAGCCGGTTTGGATTTTCAGAAATAAATGCGCGTGTCGTGATAAAATGAAATACTTATCAAAATTAAGAAAGAAATTACTTTTCATAAACTTCCCATTTTATCCCGACGCGCGCATATTTTTCTGAAATTACGAACTGGCTTATGTTGCGTACATGAAGTGCTCTTAATATTAAACCAGAGGGATGGCACTCTATGGATCATTGTTTCAGGGCTCTACTGCCACCTTTAGGGTGTACAATGCTACTAAAGCATGAACGCCGGCTACTGCAAGACTGTGTGGACTCTTTGCCACTGATCAAGTACTTCTTTTTTCTAATAAAATGATAAAAATTGTGATGAACGAATGAACTTATCTGCTTTCTTGGGCAAACAATTCAGGAAACAAATGCAGCGATTGTTGCGTACACAGCTACAGGTGCTGACGTACTACTGACAACACTTTAAAAATACCTATGGCAACTAAAACTTGCATCCAGGCTGCCAAACTTGCCTCTGGTAGCCAGCTGACTGCTCGAAACAAAAATAATTTTGAGCCCTGATTGTTTATTACATAAACTAGTTGAGGAGTTGCAAGGTTGTCATAGTCATGGAAAATGTTTCTCACTAGACTATAATTTCGATGAAGTACTTTTGAAGAGTTGGTTAGTTATCTTGAACCTTGCCCGAAATAAGAAATTGTGGAGACAGATGTCGTTACGTTTTGTAAGATATATATCTAATTAACAATTATCCCTCGAGCCCGAATGGGCTAGAAGCCAATACTTTTGAAGTAAAATCATTCTAGTTGGTCAAAAATCAGAAGTAAAAAATATTTTTTTAAAGCTCTAAAATTAATTTTTTAATGTTTACGACAGGTATGATCACGCGCAATCGCTACTCATAGGCTATCACTAATATCCTATGAGTGGCGTAGCCAATCAGAATGCAGCATTCATGATAGGCCACTAGTATGATTTTACTAATAATTATTAGTGTTTATCAAAGGAACCGATATCCCTTTCATTGGCTATGACTGGCTCCCTTAACTCGCGATATCCAAGACTATTAGTTAATTATATCCAAGACTATTAGTTAAAAAAAATGCGTCGCACCTCTCGTCAGTTATAGGCGAGGTAATTTGTTTGGACGAGGAAGACACTGAGAGTGCTCTTCACGAAAAACAAAGAAGACTCTAAACAATACTCACAAGGGCGCTTTTAAAAAAAAGGAGGTTTACTTGTGGCGTTTCTTTGAAAATAAAGTGAATTTTATCCAAATGTTTTGGTAAATACTAAAACAACTATCTCCCTCAGTGACGGTGCTTAGCACTAGATATATACCTCCCCTTCGTGGGATAGTTTTAAGCTATGAGTCGTTAATCCGTTTAAAAGCGTACAAGATTGCTAGGCAGTTTTTATTGCATCATGCATAATATTGGAATGGTATTCGTTGTAGGCAAAGCAACGGTACGCTGACCCGTCTTTGACAAAGAAAAAGGTTGAGACAAATTTAGAGAACTTGTCCCAGTCCTCTGGTGCGTTTGCGACCTTTCGTGCCAGTGGCGTGGTTGGTTCCCGTGAAACAAAAGAAGGACTTTACCCTATGGAGAGTGACTTGGTCGTGGTATCTACATTGTGGTATCAAGGTACTACCAGTATGCTGGTACCACACGAGGTATTCGGTTTACTGGAAAAGGTGGACCAACAAAAGATTTCTACCGGTGAGTCAGTCTCACGGTCTTCATTCTCTTTCTCTCATTCTCTTTAGTGTTTACTTTAACATCTCGTCTTTTTTAACCGGGAATGCCCTGTTCTTTAATCAGTAATGGAAAACCCTTGATTGGCAATTAATTTCCTTGTATTGAAAAGTGGTCGGTTTACTGGAAAAGGTGGAGCAACAAAAGATTTCTACCGGTGAGTCAGTCTCACGGTCCTCATTATCTTTCTCTCGTTCTCTTTAGTGTTTACTTTAACATCTCGTCTTTTTTAACCGGGAATGCCCTGTTCTTTAATCAGTAATGGGAAACCCTTGATTGGCAATTCATTTCGCTAGTATTGAAAAGTAGTCAGTTCACTGGAAAAGGTGGACCGACAAAAGATTTCTACTGGTTAGTCGGTCTCACTGTCATTTTTTATTCTTCTCCCACTCTCTTTAGTGTTCACTTTAACTTTTGTCCAGTAAAACTTTGTTTTGTTTTACATAGGAACGCTCAACTTTACCGCCGCCTGGTTAACCCAGTCAGTAAAGCGCTAGTCTTTCGTGCGGGAGGCCCGGGTTCAATTCCCGGTGCCGGACCTTCACTCAGGGTCTTAAAACAACTGAGGAGAAGGTGCTGCCTTTGCTCTAACATCTGCAAACGGTTAGACCTTCGTGTCTTCTCGGATAAGGACGTTAAACCGTAGGCCCCGATGGCAGACCTCGGGTCCTACTGTCTGTTCTCCCGTGGCTCATTGAGTCAAAATGTTATGAATAATAAATAAGAAAAAATCTTGAATCAGTAGTGGAAACCCCTTGATGGGCATTTCAATTTGCTTGTATTAAAAAGTATCTAAAACTTTTATGTTCGTTCGTATTAACTTTGAGCTTTTGAAGTTTTTAGTTCCCTGTAAAATTACCACTCCTTTGTTTGTTTTTAAGATTAGTTTTTAGTGGCCTTCTTAATTTACCATGTTTAGACATCCCTCAAAGTGACCATAATTATACTGGTTGTTTTCGTTCAATAAATACTGTTCGTTTGGTCCTGATTTCACAAGTTCAGACTGAAGACTGATCGAAACATAATTCGTGATACGTCTCTTTTTGTTCTGAGATTAACTAATTGAAGTACATACTTTTTCTAAAGCCATATTTCAGTTTCCAGGGACAGAGGTAGATTAATTTCCAACCTTGCAACTACCAGTGGTTTTGACGAAGATTTAGTCACTTGTAAACCAAATTTATCCCATTTTTTCAATGGCCCCTACAGAGGGTAGATAGAAAACTTAATCTATAATGATAATAATGATAAAAAAATGATAATAATAATAATGATAATGATAATAGTAATAATAACAATGAACGTTATTAATATCTTCAAAGGCTTTTCATATATTAATAACAAAACATAATAAAAATTGAAATACATGTAAATGTTCACATAATAAGGTGTCGCTCGAAAAATATGTTCATTAAGAAAAATCCTTCAAAGTCTTAAAAAAAACTATTAAAATTTTCCAAACGTTTAAGATGCTGCGGCTGCAAATTCCAAAGTTTAACTATGTGAAAATGAACGTTGGCCTGTTGCCGTGCGGAAAATGGGACCATGTGTGTGTCTTGACACCTAGTATGATATTTTTGAGACTTGCGATTCTGCAATTTGATTGAAGCTATGAAAGGATTGTTGGTTGCTCATGCGGACTGTATTGTCTTTGTACCTTCGCTGCAGGTAACTCATCTGGAGAAAGTTGCACAAAGTTAACATTTACGGTGAAGATAAGTCAAACTAGTGCCACATTGCCTGAAAAAGCCCAAATCAGAATCGTGCCGGTGACGTCTCTCCTCTCCACCTTGCGGCGATGGTGTGGGCTTATGTCACTGAAGAGCAATTTGTTGGCAAGAGATATATTGCGACCTAGGAACTCAGTAAATTTCGGTTCAGAGCATAGTAGTGGAAAGACACATGCTACCAAGGTGTGTTGAATAAGTGCTTAAAGCATGCAACTTTTGTGAGATCTACAGTGTCTCCAAGTTTCCAAGTGTAAGACGCGAATGCACTTTGGTGTGGAGGAGTTCCTTGTCTTTCTGTGCAGTGTCTAGTAGTTTTATAATCCAAGCTAATGAACAAGTCGATTAAAGAATCTTGAATAACTGATTGATAAAACAGTAGACAAATTATACACTGAATGCGGCCCTCGATTTGTCTGTAGTTACCCTACGTTTGAAATTTCACATGGGCAATTACGAATAATCTATGCTAACTAGTTCATCAGGCGAGCAAAACCAAGATGCCGTGTCTACAAAGCGAGTTTTCGTGTACGCAAAGTCTTGCAAAACCAAAGAGAAAAGAAAACGATGAATTGTCTGTTAGATTTTTAAAAGATAATCGATCGAATCCTAATCAAATTTCGAACAAAATCACTTGTCTTTGGCCTAATTCAGAAAGAATTGCCCTTCGTACAGTCGGGCAATTAAATCGAATCAGGCCGAAAGATGCGTGATGTTTTTCGAAATTTGACTCGGCCACATTTGATTACCTATAAGAATGAATGGCTCTGTGGTTTTCTAGTTGCGTGTGAAGGTAAATTTTTGTAGGCGAAAAGCAAAATTCTCAGAAACTGATAAGATAAAAGTATGTTTCTTGTTTAGAAGAATTTATCAACATTTATCAACTTGTCAGCGATTTAAAGGCTTGAATTTAGCTTTCTATTTTGTTTTTTTCCAAAACTTTTATTTTTATAGGAGTTCAACTCATCCCAGGAGAAAGCTATCACCATGGTTACCGAGTGTGTTTACAAGGAGTTCACCTTGCCAAGGATATGCCTGATCCAGGGCCCCCCTGGTACGGGGAAATCCCACACGATCGTCGGCATGATCTCAAGGATATTTAATGTGAGTTGTTCTTACTAGGAGGTTTTATTTGTAACATCTAAGGAAGCACTGTGGACTATACCTTCTGTCGTTTTAATGTACTGAAGAATTTCACTTAGTATCCAGGGTTCGTTCAGGTCCTTAAAAACCTTGAAAATCCTTAATTTTCACTTTTCAAAATTTGAGGCCTCAAAAGTCCTTAAATTTTACAAAAATCAGTCATGGTCCTTAAGAAGTCCTTAAATTTTTGCTTTTTACTGAAGTTCGCATTTCGTTTGAATCATGAGTCATGTACTAAGCTTACAAATAAACTGTTTGTTGAGTTTGAATGAAGACTACGTTGTTGTCACAAAAAGTGCACAGTAATAGTTCTGCTTACGTAATGCCAAATCAAACCTTTGCAGTTCTATAGGCTTAAGTGTCAGGTCCGTGAATAACAACAACTAAAACGTGCCTATAACTATATAACTGTATCAAGGAAAATCAATATCGTAAAAAGTCATTTTTTAGGTAAGTTCTGTTGGTTGATGTCCCACGGCTTAGGTCCTCAAAAACCAATAACCTTACCTTAAAAAGTCCTAAAAAAGTCCCTAAATTTTGCTTTGAGGAAAGCGGACGAACCCTGAGTATCAAAAGCGAAAGAAGTTTTCTTGTATAAATAAAACCCTTACAGAGCAAATGACAGGAAATCAGCTTTCCGATTTTCGAAAAAAAGAGAGTACTTTAGAAACATTGGTTTGCCAAGTTTGAAAAACTTACGAAGAAAACACGCAAAGATACGGCTTGAAGAAATCTGAATTCTTTTTATCCCTAAAAGTGTCCCCTTCAAGCGAGCTCACGCTCAGGAATGACGTATCAGGACACATGGATCTCGCCTCAGTCAAATATTGTGCCACAAAGCTAAGAAAAAGCGAGTTTAAAACATTTATACCTGCTGAGCTTTCGATACAAACCCTAATAGATATTAGATCAGTTTTGCCACCCAAGTGTGGTAAGACGTTCCTGCACACTTTTCTGACGCAATTCAATATATACAAAGAAGAATTGTGTTTTCTGACTTATAAGTTACCAACAAGCCCTAACCATGCATGCATGCAAACTTTCCAACACTAATTAACCGCAGGGATCCTTTATACAAGAAGTTAATGGCTAAAAGTTATCCTTAACCATTCTTACTCTCTTAAACCCTAACAAGATCAGTCCCTTACAAACTAAGAACTATTAGCAATGAGAAAGCCATCAACGGCCACAAAACTTTTTACATTTAAAAGTTTTTTATGATTGTTTTCCCAATTATTTACATCATTATGTTATTGTTAATTGCTAGAACTAATTGTTATTAGTATTAGTCTTATACTTGTAAACTTCATTGTTTATTCAGTTTAGAAGTGTTTAATAAACTATTGTAATTATTATAATGGGTGTTTTAAAAGAGTTTTTTCTTTACATCGCCCATGACCTGACACAAATTTGTTTTTTTCAGCATGAGAAAGAGAATAGATCTAGCTTCTTGCCTGACCGCCCAAAGATTTTACTTTGTGCACCATCAAATGCTGCAATTGATGAACTCTTGAGAAGGCTTCACGTGGCAAAGCCAAGACTGACAAGGCACTCGGTAAACACTGGGAGCACGCATGCAAGGCCAGACAACACTAATTCTAAAGGTCTGTCTAGTACTATCGTTTTGTTGGCTAACAGATTGTTCCAGCAGCAATGTGATTTTTAATCCTAGTTAGTTACCCACTTTAGTTACCGCCGCTTGGTTAGCCTAGTTGGCAAGGCGCCAGTCTTTCGTGCGGGAGGCCCGGGTTCGATTCCCGGTGCCGGACCTTCACTCAGGGTCTTAAAACAACT
>JAOBAT010087416.1:0-11866 GCA_026413305.1 Hydrozoanthus tunicans
TTGAGGGGATTTTGAGGTCCGTAAGCGTCATTTGACGAAATTCTATTATTGTCGATTTCTCCAATATAGATTGATATCGAGCCAAACGAACCATACAGTGATTTGTTTCTCATATAGGTCTACCTACCATGAGAATATGAGCCGAATTGAATTTTCGACTGTTGCCGGTGAATGTTTGACCGATGCTGGTATTTACTCTTAAAAGCTAATTGGTTATTACTATTATTAGTTTGTTATACAAACTAATTACAATAATCATCGTTATAAATTAAATATAACCATCACTATATTCATTATAAAAATTCCAACTGTTACCATCATTACTAACTATAATTACCTCTATAATTATCACTAATTTCAGAGTTCTAACTATCTAAAAAAACACAACCTGCGCCGCCTTTATTTACACGTCATTAACATAAGGTTATGAACGTTAAAGGTATGCAACACAACAACACATAGATTTGATTGCTGATGGAAACTTTGCAAATCTTACACAAAAAGTTCTTGGCATTTGATTCTGTAAAATACATTAAAAGAAGGCTCAAGAAATGTTGGGCCTCATAAAGTGACAAGGCGTTAGGTTACTCCAATTCGTGTTACATATCATTTTAGTTTTGTTAATTCACAAATCTTATTGCACTCCCTGGAGATACTTGAAAAAGAAAAAAAAGCCTCAATTTACTTTGATAGCGAAGTCAGTGAAATTGAAACGTCCATTATTAGCGTTGATTTTTTCCATAAAATGTATATCAACAGCCGTTTTAATCAATTTTAAAAGAAGGCTCAAGAAATTTTGGGCTTCCGAAAATGGCAAGGCACTAGGAGAGAAGCGAAAGGTTTTGTTTTAAGTGGAACATGGAACTATATTACTCTAATTTTTTAACAGTAAAATTTAGATAATCATTTTCAATAATGAAGGCAATTATTGTAAATTAACTTACCTACAGTTACGTAAAGTGAAATGGGTATGACGTAGTTGTACAGCACAATAAAGACAAACAGATCAACTATAAATCTCTGTCCAGCCTAAGAAAAAAAGTCATCACGAGAACTCAAATCAGTTTATCTCAAAAAAACCAGAGGCGAGTTAAGACAAAAAATAAGTTTTAGAAAAGTCTACTAAGCGTCTCTTGGCTTCTTTGGAGTGACGATGATCAAATATATCGAAAAGTTCTGTGATTCTAAAACATCTTTGTTAAAACTTTTACCTTAAGATTTATATATCAACATTTGGATCAGTGTCTTGATTCTCCAAAGGTTCCCCTTTTTTAATATCTGGGACAATAAACTATTTTCATTTTTGATAATTAGTCACGCGTTGAGAGTGACCGCGACATAACGATAACGATGTTAAACCGTAGGTCCCGGATGGCAGACCTCGAAGGGGTTATTTGTTTATTTTACCTTGTACTGGAGAAGGTGCAGGTAATCTACCAGTACTGGTTAATTGTTAGATTCTGAAGTTGATCTTGCTTTAAGTACAACAGCTGTAGTATTCTCAATAAAATGTTCTGCCAGATTTAAATGTTAAACGTGACGATATACGTGGAAGAAGTGAATGAATATGGGAGCGGGATATCTGTTCACTTTTGTTTCTCTTAGTCATAAAAATGTGGGGATGTGGTTTATCTGCAGTGCGGGCCATAGTCCTGAAAATATGGTAAATCAAATTAAATTCATCAAGTGAGTAACATACACTTTTCTCTACGGTCTCATCAGTGCCAGGTGACAAGGTCTTCGTATGCTTCCAGTACTTGAGTGCAGCACACAAAATACCTTGTGACAGCAGTACCACAAGGAACACAATGAGGAAAGAGTTCATGGTTCTGAAAAAGATACAAACACACAATGGTCTAAGCCGCTGTCAATAAAACAGTACCTGCTCCAATCTCTAAAGTAATAGAAAAACGAAGCACCACTGGCTACAATCTAAGAGGACAAAACATCCCAAAAATACCAAAAGTCAATTCAACGAAATACGGGCTAAAATCCTTCAAATACTTTGCAGCAAAAACTTGGAACGAACTTAACGATTCAATAAGGGAAAAAGCAGGAACACCAACTTTTAAAAGAATTATTAGAGATGTAATATTCTAATCGCAATTTTAATTTACCAGGATGGGTTTCGCGTATTACCACATTCAAAACTAAAAGTTTAATGAATATCAAAATTATTTGATAACTTTTTTAATATAGATATTTGTAGCTTCTTTTACATGTAAATATTTGTTTTCTCTTTCTTAATTCTTTCTTATGAATACACCTGTAAACTAGCTGTTTAGCTAAAAGTATATGATAAAGTTTATCTATCTATCTTATCTATCTATCTTATACGTTGAACTCTTGGCTGAGTCTTACGTGCAACCACGGGCGAGACAAGTTTCACCAGGCGTTGCACCGTGCAAGTGGGGGGGGGGGGGCGGTGTAGAAGTAAAACTGACAGATCTAAATAACATGATCCCCCCACAAAGGCATAAATATTTGATCAAAGGTTGAAACTTGTTCCAGTTTGATTCCCGGCTTGGTCGAGGGTTGGTTAATTTAGATGACCTTCTCACTCGCTACAAGGTTCACTCAGCTTTCCATCCTTCCGGGGTCAGTAAAATGGGTACAAGGACCGCTTTGAAGCGATTGCCAAATGCGCAAAGATGTGCTTCTGGTCCGATGGTTCGGCTGATCAATGTAAAGCAACTTATGAAAAGAACACCACTTTGCTTTTAGTTTACTACAAAACAAGTTACGTAAAATATTTCAGGCACTTACTTTTCCACAGTTGAGAACTTGTGAGGTGCCTCCTTCTGGTTCAATGCCATCTGGAACAAAACATACAAAACAGTCAACAAGTAAGCTACTTGTATATAGTATCAAATTTTTCGTACCGAAACCTAAGATCAACAAAAGAACATTATCTGAACATTACAATCGTTTTAGAATACAAGACTCATCTTTACAAACCTTCGTCTCTTTTCCTGTATACACAGCAACTCCTGAAAAACAGAAAAGAAAAAAATCAAACCCGAGTTAATAAAACCCACTCACACCAAAGTTATCAAGATGATAAACCCATGCAGGGTAAAGTTAGTACAAACAATAAATAAATCAAATATAATTCTGCTTGGTATACACACAAAGTCATATTGCCAACATATTTTTTTATTGTAGTTATATCTTATTTTTCAAGTTTTTTCTTTTTCATCCCAGTTTCATATCTTTAATATTTACTACGACAACCGCTGTAAAGGCATCTATTTCTGGTATTTCAACTTTTTTTCATTTTTCATCATTTCCTTTTCTTTAACCCTAATATTGTATACAAATATAAACCCATTTCAAATGTATTCATATATTATATAAGATGAAGTTCAATTCAAAGTAGTTTTAGTTTTTATGTGTGCATACAAAGCACAACATAATTGCATTCCATTCCCTTTTAACCAAATTACAACTCAGTATAAAGCATCCTGATAAAGGTGGACAGACAGTATCTCAACACTTTTGAATGGCTGGCCAAAAGCTTACAGTCAATGCTCCAAGGCTAGAATTGGAGACCTACCGTTAATATATTCAGTATTTTTAAGTCTTGCACCTCGAAGAAGAAGATTTTGCGGACCAAGGGCCCTAAGAGACATAAATTTGTGTTAGGCACATGAACTGCATTTGAATTGAGTTTTGAATAGAGAATGACAATCAACAGTAAGCTTCAACATACTTTATTAGCTCCTCAGATCCTCTGTCTGTGAACACTAAGCGACCAGAGAAACTGAAATTCAGAAAACAAAATAAGTGATTGAAATCAAACAATAGTGTAGCGTTCTAACTTCAAACAAAGATTGAAGCGCGGGTTTGAATTGCACTTCTGACACCATGTAGCATTCTAACTTCGTACAATAATTAGAGTTCCAAGGATCTTGACAGAACAACAAACAACACTTCAAGACAGCCTCTGCACCGAAAGCATCGCTGGAGTAAGCATGCGTGGTGAAGTTCACGTGATCAATGACCAAAAGCACGGTTGGCAGAAGTACAATGTCACAAATATTAAAAGCATTATTAGTAAGCTCCCAAACACTTAAAACATGCATAGTCAAAGTTGATGTCAAAGAACTGCATTTACAAACATATGTTGTAGTAAATGCCACCTAAAGTTCTGGGCCTAGCACCTATATGGTATTCGCTTACCTGTAAAGATCTGCATGTGGGTGTTGGCATTCTACCCTTGCTGATATGTGTGACAGGTCACTCGCTGACTGCCGTGATGCTGTTTCAGTTACTGACGACCTGAGCTGAGGTTGAAAATGTTTGTAAATACAATGTGAGCTAAACACTGATAACTTCGATTTTTATGGTTAATCGAGTTCCAGTTCAATTTAAAATTAATTTGCACAAATGGGTTTTTCAAGAAGCATCAAACGAACGATCGAATGACGAATGTAACTATTTGAGGTTTTTGAAAAATACATGAATGCAAATTTGCACAAATGGGTTTTTCAAAAAGCATCAAACGAACGATCGAACGACGAATGTAACTATTTGAGGTTTTTGAAAAATACATGAATGCAAATTGTTCTTTTACAAATTAAACAAATTAATAAACGTTACCTAGTTTGGAAATGATGCATCTGTACCACACCATCGAAAGCAAGTATTTGGTTGGCTCTTATCGACTTGTATTGTTTATTAGCCAATCAACAGTGAGAACTCTGAGTATTTTTGTGCTTTGTGTTTACAGAAAACAGCACTATTCCCAGCAAATAAGAGTAAAAATTTTTCGTTTTGTATAACAATTATTAAGAAAAGAATACATTAATCTTCTTGACTTATGACAGATCTAAAGTGTTGCCACTACTAGTGAAATACAGTAATAGCCCGCGTATAAGAACCTGGGTTTTAAGAACCTGTTAGGCTAAATTTTTCATTTTAAGCCCCCTCCACATAAGAACCTATTTAGGCTAAAGTTTGAAGTAGGTTCTTATCAGTGGAGTTGCTGTAAAAGTGTATAGGTAGAAACTGCTGAATTAAGATCATCTATTTAAAAGTAACTTGGCATAACTTTTTTCTTTCAAGCTTAAGTACCTTGTTGTATGTCTATTGTGTTTGCAATTCAAATAATTCCCCAAGTATTTGCAAGTACTTTACTCTACTACAGTACTACTAGCACTGCTTTATATTACAAATAAATGATTTATACTGTATTATGAGATGATATTTATAATATATATGTAGTATATTCAGATGAAGTTCATATGAAAGTATAAGAACCTATTTTAAGAACCTTGGTAACCTAAATTTGCTTTAAGTACCATTAATATAAGAACCTATTTAGGCTAAATTGAAAAATTCAGGTTCTTATATGCGGGCTATTACTGTATCTAAGTTTTGGCAAATGTTAAATATCTCAGAAAAAACCGTTAATATCATCACTCACCTTGAGGTTAGTCTCACCATCCAGGTTAGCAGTTGTGATATGACAAGTGCCCTCAGGGTCGTCAGAGGATAATACAACTAAGTCACAAGGAAACTCCTCATTGTTCTTTACTCGCACAATATCACCAACCTGGAAAGTTGTTACAATGGAATCCCAGTTTAACGATATTCGGTTTAACGATATTCCCGGTATAACGATAAACATTCGTCTCCCCGGCAAAAGTTATAGTAAAATGTATAGGGCAAAACCCCGGTTAAACGATACGGATTTGTTCCCCGAGAGCAAAATCTTTTCCGGTATAACGATAAAATCGACATGACAGAGCACAGGAAATGCTGGTTTTATAACAAAACAAAAAAAAACATCAATGCTTCTGTCAACAATCATTGTTCTTGCTTACGCTCCAGCAGCCATGAATACTGATTGATGTGTTTTAAACCGCTTTATAGATCATTGATTATCTGCCTTTTAACAGTTCCCTTAATTTTCACATTTTGAAAATAGAGTAAAAATGCGTACGTCACCCTTTCCCGGTATAACGATATTTTTAGAAATTTTACCACAATATCGTTATACCGGGAATCTTGGTAAAACGATATCCCGGTTTAACGATATGACTTTGACGTCCCCTTGGCATATCGTTAAACAGGGATTCCACTGTATACATAAATTAATGTACACATGTGAAGATGACTTCTACGGTCTTATCAGCTAGAATGCTCATTGGTTGGGGCCGGGAAGGTTCATTATTCATCGAGAGAAACAGGCTGTGTAACTTGAACAAAACTTGTTTTTTTTCAAAGCCCGTCCCTGTTAGAGGTTCCTAAAAAAATGTCAATAGCGTGTTTGGAATTCAAAAAATTAAAGACAATACTTAAAAATGTAAAATTTACCATTCGATGTCTTCGTCTGATTAAACATTTTTGTTTTAAGAGTTCTTGGAGTATTTTCTACAGTATTCTATAAATCGAACAACTAGTACTACACAACACTACTTTAAAATTGTTCGATAAACTGTGCCTGTGGTTCAAAAACAGATGCCAGGTTATTGCTTCACAGACTGATTGACAAAAGCATCATTTTATTGTAAAGCCTTTCATTTATGCGCAAAAGTTTTTTCCAAGGCCCTGTCTCCTTTTGCATGACCTGGTCATCTCGATAAATAATGAATCTTTCCTTATATAGTGCCACAACTAGGTGAGAAAATTGTTCTGGCTAAAACTTTATAATTTTAGGTTTTGCGGCTCCACTTTCAGAATGTTTGAGTGAGACCTAACTTTTAATGGTATACATTTAATAAATAAAATAATTTGATGCATTCCACAAAATTCTATTCTGATTTGCTCTTCTGCAACTAGCATGTGGTATACATGCACATAATCATAATTTGTGCACTTTTAACTTGTTAATATTTATCTAATTGATTCCTTTTTAATTTATATGTATCAAGTCATCATTTATTACAATCATTAATACCTTTATCCTCATCATTTTTGTTAGATCATTATGTTTGTTTAACACAATAAAATGCATTTCTTGGAAGCAAAGCAAGATTCGACAAAAGTGGCAAAACGTTTTACAATAAATTATTTTAATGGTTCTCATGATTTACATCTTACCACGATGTCTTTGGATGCTACATCCTCAAACTCGTTGTGTCTAATTACTTGAGTTGGTCTATTGTTAACTTCTTTGTCTGCCCTGTGTCGAACCAAGTCTTCATACCCCTATTTCATAAATATACAGGTATTACAAGTTAATAATTATTTGTTTCTGATTTGAAGAAGTGTACTGAAAGACACTGACAAAATTTAACTTGACATTGGAGTACAATTTACAAATGGCTGATAGGATAGTAAGTATTAGCATAATTTTATCATTATTTTATATATGCAAGTAAATTACAATTAAAAATAGTATGCAGTAGTTGCACATCCATGGTGAATAAGGTAGTCATAAACATATAAAACAATCATACATTTCTATGCACATACAAAATAACTTTTAAATGCGGAGAGCACGAGTTTCAGGTAATTGAAAGTAAAGGTCCTTTCATCAAATGCATGTCTAAACTACTGTGTTTGTGCAAGATGATACTAAAAAAACAACAACTGAGGCCTTAGTAATAAGAATGTGGGGTTATTGCAAGGTGAAATAGATTGATACAATCAGACGTGGGCATCATCAGAAATAAACATGATGGAGAATGAGCACTGTTGGAAGAGAATTAGGGGAAATGAGCACCATTGGATGAGCATCATCAGAAATGAGAACCATGGGAAATGAGCATCATTGAATAATCATCAAAATGGATATCATGGAAAGTCAATAAGGCCACATCAGAAATGAGCATCATGAAATATGGGCATCACTGAATAGAATCATCTGAAATGAGCAACATGGAAAATAAGCATCATCAGAAAAGAGCATCATTGGATGAGCATCATCAGAAATGAGCACCATGGGAAATGGCATTATTGGGAGAGCATCATCAGAAATGAGCATCATAGGATGAGCATCATCAGAAATGAGCACCATGGGAAATGGCATTATTGGATGAGCATCATCAGAAATGAGCATGATGGGAAATAAGCATCACGAAAAATGAGTATCATTGGATGAAGATCATCAGTAGAGGGCATTATGGGAAATGAGTATCATTAGAAACAAGCATCATGGAAAATGGGCATAACTGGATGTGCATCAGAAATGAGCATCATGGGAAATGGTCACCATCAGAAAATGAGCATCATGGAAAATTGGAATCTTTGGATGAGCATCATTAGAATTGCGCATCATGGGAAATGAGCATCATCAGAAATAAGCATCATGGAAAATGGGTATCACTGGACGAGGTTTATCAAAAGTGTGCATTCTTGGAAATGAGTTTCATCAGAAATGAGCATCATGGGAAATGAGCATCATTGGATGAGCATCATCAGAAATGATCATGATTGGATGATTATCTGAAATGAGCATCATTGGATAATCATCAGAATTTCAAGAGCATCATGGGAAATTATCATCATCAGAAATGAGCATCATGGAAATGAGCATAATCAGAAATGAGTATCATGGGAAATAAGCATAATTGGTTAAGTATGGGTATCTTTGGATGAGCATCATAAGAAATGAGTATCATGGAAAATGGGTATCACTGGACGAGGTTTATCAGAAATGAGCGTTATGCGAAACGAGTATCGTCAGAAATAAGCATCATTGGAAATGAGCATCTTTGGATGAGAATCATCAGAAATGATCATGATTGAATGATCATCTGAAATAAGCATCATTGGATAATCATCATCAGAATTTCAAAAGCATCATGGAACATTATCATCATCAGAAATGAGCGTCATGAAAAATGGGTATCTTTAGATGAGCATCATCAGAATTGAGCATCATCGGTAATGATAATAATCGGAAATAAGTATCATGGGAAATAAGCATAGTTGGTTAAGTATCATCACAAATGATTATGATTGGATGAAAATCATTGGAAAAGAGTCTCATAGAAAATGAGCATCATTGGATAATCACCATCACAAATGAGCACCATGGGAAATTGGCATTACTTGATGAGCATCACCAGAAATAAACATCATGTAAAATGAGCATCGTCAGAAATGAATATCATGGGAAATGCGCATCATCAGAAATAAGCATCATGGAAAATGAGTCTCATTGGATGTGAATCATCACAAATGAGCATAATGGAAAAGAACGTCATGGAAAATGGGCATTATTGGATGAGCATCATGGGAAATGATCATCATCAGAAATGAGCATCATAGAAAATGGGTACCATTGGATGAGCATTATCAGAATTGAGCATCATGGGAAATGAGCATCGTTGGGCAACATCAGAAATGATCATGATTGGATGAAAATCATCAGAAAAGAGCCTTATAGGAAATGAGCATCATTGGATGATCATCATCAGAAGTGAGCATCATCAGATATGAGCATCATGGGAAATGGGCATCATTGGAAGAGCATCATCAGAAATGAACATTGAAAATGAGCATTATCAGAAATAAGTTCATTGGATGAGCATCATCAAAAATGAACATTAATGGGAATAAGTACCATCAGAAATGGACATCATGGGAAAAGGTAATCATGAAAATGATTCTTGCCAATGGCACCGTGCATTTTCAAACTGACTTTTGCTGAGTTGTTGTAATGTGCTGTAATAAATATCATAAGCATAACTTTACTGTAATTATCATATTAGTATGTAATTATAATTTACCATTAAACTGTGACTGTAAATATATAAGTACTATTAAAATTATCTCTACATTTCATTTTTAAGACTCACAAATTTAAAATAAACAAACACAAAGCCAGTTAAAGACTGACCTGTTTCAAAGCTGTCACAGTAATGACAAAGGCCAGGGGTAGAATGCTGGTCACCGGACTAACTGGACTGTCAATAACTGGTAGCAACTGGTGAATATGAAATGATCAGATTTATAAGTAAAACAGTAAACTGAGTAGAAGAATAAAACAGTTAAACATAATTTGTTTTAGCTTGCTTTAAAAACAAAACTTATTCAAATATATCAGGTTTGACTATAATTTGCATGCTACTTAAAGCTTTCAAAACAATAATTTATCATTATTGTAGTTACAAAAAAAAGAGAAAAAGAGTAACAGCATAATATTTGACAATTTTATAAGCAACCATAGCATTATTTAAGACCAAATTTGAATCTCAGGTACTGTACATTGCACATCAATTCACCCAAGAAATGAAGCCATTTTGCTCCAAACTAAGTGGTTCAAAGTCAGAGTGAATTTAATAGTTCAAAACAGTTATAATAATTATTACAGCATCAAATACTTAACTAGTGCTTAATTATGTTGGGCAAAGTAACCATTGCTTGGCAACGTACTAACAAAATGACTGGTTCCTTGCAAAATAATCAACCAATCAATGTTTGATAAGACTATAATTAAGCATAACATAAATATATTGCAAATCCAAAACCACTTCATCATTTTACCTGAATAATCCCCATACAAAGAAAATAAAAGTTTGCTATTCGACGAAATTGCTCAAACAGATTTTTGGGGATGAAATTCCATAGTGTGTACTGAAATAAATGAAATAAAATATATGTCAGTTTCGACTAAGCATGAAAACATGCAAATGTTCATAGCACTACCAACTCAGCATGCAGGAGTAAGCAGGCAGGAGGATCAAATAGGGAGAAGAAATCAAACAGGCTGTGTGGGGATCAACTATGGAGAAGGGAGCAGACTGTGCACATGGGTGAACCCAACGGGGAAAAGGGAGCAGGTAGACTGGAGGATCAACTAGGGAAAAGGATGCATATAGTGGGAGATCAAAGAGGGAGAAGGGAGCTAAGCAGGATGAAGGCAAACAGGGAGAAGAGAGCAGGAAGCAAGGGTCATTAACTAGGGAGAAAGAAACGGACTTTTGGGAATCAATTTAGAAAAAGAGGAGAACAATTAATTGGGAGAAAAAAGCAGGCAGGGGAAAAACCAACCACTTAGGAAGAAGAGAAATGACAGGAGGGGACCATTTGGGAGAAAAGAGCAGGCAAACTGGGGGGATTAACTTGGGAGAAGGCAGCAGCTAGAGGGAGCTTAACGAGGAAGAATGGAACAGACAACAAGGGAGAAGGGAGCTGGAAGAACGAAACATTCACTAGGGTGAAGAAAACTGGCAGGGGAGATCAAAAAGGAAGAAGAAAGCTGGCAAAGGGAGATCAACAAGGGAGAAGGTAGCTGGTAGGATGGGATCGAATAAGGAGAGAGAGCTAGCAACAGGGGAAATCACTTACATGGAAAATGGAACAGACTGGTGGGATCAACTAGGGGAGATGGAAGCAGGAAGTAAGACAGCTGAAATAGGGAAAAGGGAGCTGGCAGGATGAGATCAAACAGGGAGAAGAGAGCTGGCAGGATGAGATCAAACAGGGAGAAGAGAGCTGGCAGTAGGGGGATCAACTATGAAGAAGGGAACAGACAAAAGGGGCCACTAGGGGAGATGGAAGCAGGAAATAAAGGAGCTGAAATAGAGAGAAGGAAGCTGGCTGGATGAGATCAAATAGGGAGGGAGAGCTGCCAGTTGGGGGATCAACTATGGTGAAGGAAACAGACTGGTGGGATCAACTAGGGCAGATGGAAGCAGGAAATAAAGGAGCTGAAATAGGGAGAAGGGAGCTGGCAGGATGAGATCAAATAGGGAGAAGAGAGCTGGCAGTAGGGGGATCAACTACGGAGAAGAGAGCTGGCAGGATGAGATCAAATAGGGAGAAGAGAGCTGGCAGGATGAGATCAAATAGGGAGAAGAGAGCTGGCAGTAGGGGGATCAACTACAGAGAAGAGAGCTGGCAGTAGGGGGATCAACTACGGAGAAGGGGACAGGCTGGTGGGATCAACTACAGTAAGTAAGGGAGCTCA
>JAOBAT010087416.1:11966-41645 GCA_026413305.1 Hydrozoanthus tunicans
AGCTGGCAGAATAAGATCAAATAGGGAGAAAGAGCTGGCAGTAGGGGGATCAACTACGGAGAAGGGGACAGGCTGGTGGGATCAACTACAGTAAGTAAGGGAGCTCAAATAGGGAAAAGGGAGCTGGCAGGATGGGATTAAATAGGGAGAAGAGAGTAGGCAATAGAGGAGATCAAATACGGATAAGAGAGTAGGCAGTAGAGGAGATTAACAGGCTGGGATTAAATAGGGAGAAGAGAGTAGGCAGTAGAGGAGATCAACAGGCTGGTTGGATCACCTACAGGAAGGGAGCTCAAATAAGGAGAAGGGAGCTGGCTAGATGGGATTAAATAGGGAGAAGACAGCATGCAGGAAGTGGGGTCCAAGATCAACTATGGAGAAGTGAACTGCCTTATGGGGTCAACTAGGAAGCAGGAAGTATGGGAGCTCAAATAGGGTCAATGGTGCTTCCAGCTGCATGAGGGGAGATCTATTAGTGAGAAGAAAGCAGGCAGTGGATGAAATCAATAAATGAAAGGAGAAGCAGATCAGGGACAATTTAATCATATCTAGGAAATGGGATATATAAGAACCTTCAGAGGTTACCTTTGAGGTTACAATTACATTGTCTGCATACTTTCTGTGTCTGATTTGTACATCTGGTTCATCACTAGGAAATCGGTTAAGAATGTGAACTGTTCTCCACTCCTCCTCGTAATGATGACTACCTATTAAGAAACCCTGCAAAATATCATAAATATAATAACAAAATTGTAAGCGAAGTGCTTGTGGAACTGGCTGTTGAGGAAAAACCAACAGTGTTGCATACACAAGCTAGTGGTATGGAGCTCGAGACAGCCAGTAATTAAAATGGCTTAATTAGGGCCTAATGGGTCAGATGGAATTAAATTAAAGCCAGTATTTAACTCTTAAAGTACCTACGACATGAGATATCTTGTTTTGTCAATCGATAAACTTTTCTTAATGAGGAAGAGCAGTGAAAAGTTCTTGTCAAAATCTGTTATAGTTCTTGAGACAATATTGTTTTCAACTGATGACAAGCAAATTTCTTTTAAATTGAAAAAAAAACTCTCCAAATTCTTAACCCTTGGTCGAAAATTAACTTAACTGTTCTAAAGAATACCTTGAGACACATCATCAGCCCAAGTTTGGCTTCAACTCATCCTAAGGTTATGGATTGGCAGCAGATTTTTAAAAAAATGAAAACTTGCTGGTTCAACAACTGATGTCATCAGTTGGAAACATTAAATGTTAATATTTCGAGAAACATAAAAAATTTTGGCAAACATTTTTAACCCCTATTCTTCCTTTAGCAAGGCCTATCTGCTGATGCCCTAAAACATTTCATGTACGTCATAGGCACTTTAAATAGTAGAAGCCTAAGTGTTAGCAGCCATAGACAACTGTTTTCACCTAGTTGGGGCTTGTCAGCATGGCACAGCTAACAAATTAAACTGGCCTGATCATGAACTCCAACAAAAAGCGAAAGTATTAATTTAGCAGGTGAAGATTTTGATAGCTTTACTTTAAATCAGATATCCATGACTAGGACTCTAACATGTACAGCATATAGTTTTAAACCTTTCAGGAGGGTTCTCCCCAGAGAGGATTGAGATACTGTACTGGAGGCTCTGCCATAGAAATTTCTTCATGACTTTTACTTTTACTGTTCTTCCCTTGTTACAGAATTATTTATTCTTGCTGATACTGAAGTCATTGCAGAAACTGACTGCAGGAGACAATTTTCAACTCATCAAATCAAATATGGCATTGTTGGATCAAGAAAAAACCCCTCAATTTTTTTTTGGAAAAATTTCAATAAAGTCTTGTTATTTTCTGTTGACTGTTTTATTTCTATTGAAGAAAAGAGCCAGAGCAGTGCACACAATGCTGCTGCATCACTCTATGGGCCCGGGAGAACTCTGAGAAGGAATCAACTTCAATGACAACCTCACTACTGAACAATGGCATGCGGAGTTCAGCAAAAACGACATTGAAAATAATATACTGGCTTGTATTTTTATTTTTATGAGCTTTTAAATCACAAAGAATATAGCTCCTTACAGTGTGAGCCTCAAATATAACAAGGAATAATCAATTACTCAGATCAATTAATGATAATTATGTAATAATATAGTTATAAGAATTGCAATCATTTTTGTTCAATTATTCCTTTCTGTTTAATCCATGAAAATAGTTAAAAAACCTTTTATTTTTCAAAAAAAATGTCAATTATTTTGGCTTAAAAAATGGGGTTCAACTTATACCAGCATTTGACTTATAGACATTAAGTATAATTTATATACAGTTCTGGTTTGAATTTGAACAAAAATAAAAGCTGTGTATTTGGAATTGGAACCAAAAGTTGTGATGACAATTCAATAAGTATCGGTGAAATTTGTACAAAGTCTACATGTTCAAGTGGAAAGAGTGCAGGGTAATGAAGCAAAAGTTCAGAGGTTCAAGTCTCAGTAAGGTCTGAGAAACAAATTCAAACATCAGTTTGGTGCCAGAAAGAAAAAGAGTAAAGGGGATGGGAAGGAAAGCTTTCCATAATTTTTACATGATATTCTTTTCATTCCCCGAAAAATACACGGTAAATAGATTGCACAGTTTTAAAAAAACTGGATCAAAAAATTGAAATGGTTTAAAAAGGAATCCAGATCTGATATTAAAATTGAACACAGTACAACATATCATTAAGTTTGTAATTCTAAAAGGGCCTAGCCAAAAATCAACACATCCAAAACAATTATATCATTATCATTAAACCATGGCCTAGTTTCAAGTCCACACAGAGGATACACCCACTATCTGGTCCTCAAAATAAAGCCTAAAAATAGTCCAGTTTTCTGAGTTCTTAACCAAGAAATGCAAGACTGAATGTTCTCCTTTTCATCATCCAAAAAAAATATATCTATAAAATTTATAGAATGATTTTTAAAAAAACGGGGTGAATATGGGTTTGCATTATGAAATGAATTGGTTTGAAAAAGAATCCAGAGGTTAAAATTGAATTATGTACAACATATCACTTAATTATTCAAAAAGGGCCTAATGCCAAAAAGTAACATAACTAAAATAATAATTAGTAATATTATAATTATCGTCATGGTTAAAAAATGGCCAAGTTTCAAATCTTCACAGAGGATACACCCACTAACAGGCAGGTCCTAAAAACAGGCTCAAAATAGTCCAGTTTGCTAAGTTTTCAATCAAGAAATGCAAAAGCCAATTATTGTTCAAAGGTCATAAGCCAGGGCTTCAGGTTTAGGCCAGCGAACGGCCTGATTCGCCAGGCCTACAAGCAATTTTCTACCTCAATTCGCAGGTGAATATCTCTGTTCACCATTGAAACACTATACAAAATAAAACTATGACAGTTTAGAAATTGATAATTAGAGTTAGAATTGCCGTCACATGGGTTTACATTATGAAAACACAGACATAGTGGGAATAAACTTTTTTGTTTTACCAGTGGACAAAAAGGTTCTTTTCAGTAGTATAATCTAGTTTAAACATATGCCAATAGGTGTTCAAGTTTCATTCCTAGGAAGTGCTAGTGGATAACGTGAAATAGCTAGAGATTATGCAAGTCTCTTGGCAATGTACAACTATGAAGAGTTTTGAGCCAGTGGTAGAAATTTTTTCCACCTGAGCTATTTCAAACCTGAAACTCTGATAAGTACTAACCCAGTGTTTTAAACTTTAGATTTATGTTCTTAATTGTTTCCAGCCTTACAGAGACTGATATGAGCTGTACAACTTTAGAATCGACATGTTTTTTCCTACTAGGAAAATCTAAATCAAAGTGTTATAGGAACTGTAAAACTTCCCTGTCTTTATCCAGGGTTAAAGTTAACTGCAGCCTTTGAACAACCCATCAGACTTGAAATGTAGCATGTGTAAAATGCTGCACATATATTATTAGTCTTATAGAGAACAAACATATTGTTGCTATTAAAACAACAGTTTTTCATAGTTCAAACATCATAAACTTCTCAAGACTACAAGTAAAGAAATATATATTAATATATAAGAAACCTGAAATAAAATGCTTTTAATTTGTTAAATGTTCAGTTTCCAAAAAATTCATAACACAACTTATGTTGTTGATGTTTTCATGGGGGAATTTAATGCTTGAAAAGTTGCTATCATTAACATGCACCTATTCTTGCCACTGAATAATTCATTTAGCAAACATGTACGTATCCTGGATATCTCAGTTACACTCAGGCTATTTATAATTTACATTCTACAAAATTTAATCTTTATTGTGATGCTTCCAATGGTCCTGCCAACGCTGATAATCTTTCAAACCCTCTTGCTTAACGAAAGGGAAAGTGAAAGTAGGGTTAAAACTGCCCACCATGTTAGATTTTTAGTATACAGATAAATTCAACTTATATTTTAAAGGAGAAATGTTTTTAAATAACTGGAAGTTTCGATCATTAAAACACAGTGGAACAAAAACAGGCGTTTATTCCGAAAATAAATAATTGATCGTGACAGCTAAGAGTGAGAAACATGTAAGATTGTCATAATATGTTAATACGCGGATATCGCCAGATAAAAAAATGCTTTTTGTGCCAAGTAACATTCTTTATGGTTGTCTTCGAAAAACAAGGTGTTCAATTTATCAGATATGTTAGTTTCCCAACTCTTGGGCAAAGCAAGTTCAAAATGATGTGGTTAATAATGAATTTGAAACGAATAATATTGGTTCTGTAGACTTAACAACGACAAACAAATATTAACGATCGCCGATACCTAAACTGAAAAGTGACATTAATACTAAGATAAAAATTGCTAATAACTATAACAAGACCGTTAATTTAGCAAAGACTTTGCAAAATATATCAAACTGCTTGTCCAGTATTTTCTTTTCTAGCAATCATTTAATTTTCCTTCCTTCCGATCCGTGATTTTAATAGAAATCACCAGAACTGTTCCAATTGTGCACGTGTGGACAAAGATTTTTAATTTGCTGCTGGGAATTTTTAGAAACCAGGTGATGTGCTTTGCTCTCTCAAATCTAAGAAAGGCCAAAGGGATATTAAAGTGTCGTAAATTTAAATCTGAGCGAACAAAATTTCCTAGAATTAGGCCACATGAGAAACACTATTCTCAAAGAAAAAACTCACTCGCGAGCATTTATTTGTGAGGTCCAAGGCACAGTTAACCTCCCAGATTATATTCTTTCTTAGAAAAACTTCAACTCGTCTTAAAACAATGTTCAAGAGTTTAAAATTAAAACTTTATCTATCTTTAAGCGAGGGAGAAAGTTTTGTAGTGCCTGGAGTTGGTTGAGTGCAGTAAACTGCCCCGGCCCGCCTTTTTGACAGATGCAAAATTCAAAAACACTTGAAACAAACAAATCCCAAAATAAACCTTTGCGTGTAGTAGGCTCAAAAATACGCTAAACAGAAAAACTTGACTGTAAAAATCTTTTAAACCTGTCAATAACACCAGACATAAATAAATACACAGGAAGGCTGCAACAACAAACTTGGATTTGATGTCAAATGGATTTGAAGGTTTAAAAACTTACCACTATACGATTTACCAGTTTCCTCAAAGGCATTGTTATTCTACCTGTATGTAAACTGAGGTATTACAAATAGCAACAAAGATCCATCGAAGTCAAGTGTAAAAACTGAGGCATATATCACAGCTCGCTTTAATACACTGTATGTATGATTTCGGTGGACGGTTCGCTCGCACTTCCTGCAGGTACTTCCTGGATATCGACGGGTTAAGAGCTGGGTACTAACTCTACTACATGCTCTACTAAGCCTGGGCGCTAATGTTTTCTTTCCAAAATGGCGACCGTCAGGCAAGTAGACACGGCGCTATGGCTCCATAACAAGTTATCAAGTGAAGATCCATGGTCTGGGAGTAGCTTACGTTCTTTACTAACACAAGATGTGTTGAAAAATATTCCAGAGTGTTTTCATAGACTTGAACCACAAGTAAAAATAAAACTTCTAATGGCGTTTCTTCATCTGCCAAGTCGAGTTGTAGAGGAAACGAATTCGGAGTTGGCAGAAATTCTGGAGATGGGATGTCATGACGAAGACGAGTGGGTCCGTGTGTTGTCAGAAATACTCAAGTTCTACCCTTCCACGGGGATGTTAAATGTTCATCTTGAGTCTGCCTGTCCAGTTTTTGCTGAAGTCACAAAGGATCTTCGAAATGCCCGTTAGTAGTATAGTTGGACTTGAACCCCCCCCCCCCCGGGGTTTTCAAAAGTCCTACCCTTTACTAGAGTAAACTCGTGATCCTATACCAGAGCACCATTTTAAATCCCAACTTTAAAATAGGATTTGTTTACACTGTGCATCATAGAAAAGCAAAAGCATCAGTGTTCTGGATTTCAGTTCTGTTATTACACTTTTTATCTGCTTAGTTACCCCATTAAACGTGACCCTATTCTAGACCAAGTTTCTATGATACTAGACCCTGTCCCAGAGTAAATGGCTTGAAAACCGTACCCTTTCCAGCAGCACATACCCATATACTATAGACAATATATGGGGTACCCCCATCCCCCCCCCTTGGGACTTGATGTGTGTATATAGCCAATGTACTTGATCAATGAAAACTACAATCAATTGCAATTGATACCAATCGATTGATTGACAGCCAATATAGTTCTGACCTTTTATCGATTGGTGTTGATTACTAATTGATTGGCATTGGTTGCTAGTTGATTGGCATCAACTGATAGTTACTTTGAATGGTGGACCTCTTTTCCTAACTTTCTTTGATGCAGTGAAAACATTTCTTGGTATTCTTAGATGACACACAAAAAGCTGAGAGCATGTTTATTAAACCTGTTTTGTTATTCAATGAGTTAAAGTTTGATTGGATTCGTTCTCCAAACTTGGGATAATTCGACCCAGTTCAATTACAGAAACAATCTAATGTTCAAGAACACCTGCTGCTAACTAATCTTTACTATAAACATGGTAAAATTAAACCAACAAACTGAGTGACGTTTATTACAACTATTTTATTTGAGCTTTCTGGTTTACTTTTTGTGAAACCTTAGAAGGCACCAAGATTTTTAAACAAACAGCCACTAGAAATGAGAAAAGGAGATGATTGATTATCATTGATTAAGTATGTCAGGGGATATAGGGATAGCAAATACCCTCCCCCCTTCCTTCCCCAAACAATCCCCGTGTCTGACTTTTTAACAAGAGACTTTGAAACAACTATTTCAGCTTTGTGCCTAAATCATTTGAAGATCAATTCCCCCTCCCTTTAAGGCAAACTTGAAAAGCCCTACCAACTGGGCTAGCTAGGCAATGTTGGTGTAAATTCAGGCCTAGCCCTGCCCAGAATCTTGATGGTTTCTATCAACCTAAATTAGGGTTCATTAGAGGTTGTTGGCTTACCAAATGTCAAATTCTTTTAAAGTTGTGAATTATCTCTGATGATTGTTTTTTTTTCATATCAGTTGCCCAAGCAGAAAATGGCCCACCATTGTTGCCACTGGAGTGCCCCTACCTGAACCGTACAGCTTTACATTCGCTTGTCGGACCACAGTCAGTGCCACCAAAACATTTTACTTTGAAGAGAAAACCAAAGTCTGCAGCACTTAGAGCTGAACTCACTCAAAAAGGTATGAGGTTGCAGAATCATACTGGAGAGGGGAAAGGGGGAAGTTGGGGGGGGGATATTTGAGTATAAATCTTGAATAGATTTTCCAGATTAATCTCTACTTTATGGTAACAGTTAAAATGACATTAATAATTATGCAACTTAAGTCCAGTGCAAAAATGTGGCTGAAAAGACAATCCATTATTGAAAGGCATAGTTTTGGTAAAAATGATTAATGCTTACATCTATAATAATAAAAAAGATTAACAGATCACAATTACTGTAGATTTGTTTTTTAATAACAGACTCAATGTTTCTTTTTTCTCAGCGAGTGAGGCTCTAGCAGCACAGAGAAAGTCAGCAGTGTCAGCAGGGGGAAGCAGCCTTGCCTCAACACACAAAGCTCATTCCAAGAAGTTTACAGAAGCACCAAGTAATAATTTCAGAATAATAATTTATCAGCACTTTCACACCAAAAACAAAAGACGAAGCAGTCATGTTGGTGCCGTAAACATAAGAAATCATTAAAATTAATTTGTTCAAGGGCACCAACATGGATGTTATAACATCAGGTGAAAACCCACAATGCAAAGTTGTTACAGTAAATCCCCACGAGTAAGAACCTGTGTTTTTCCCAGTTAGGCTAAACAGATTCTTACATAAAAGGTGTATAACGGAAATCTAGGGTCATTAGGTTCTTAATAGGTTCTTAATAGGTTCTACAATTCTGCTGATATAGCTTTTGACCCCCTGCCCAACCCCCTCGCCCCTCCCTTGAATTGCTATTATCAGAATTCGGCCTCATGGGCTATTGGCTTCTATCCCATTCGGGCTCAAGGTATAATTGTTAAATAGCCAGGTTTCTCCATGCCCTTCAATGATTTCCATAAAATAGTTATTTTTAGAATTTAAGAACCTGAATCCAAATTTTAGGCTAAATAGGTTCTTACTTAGAGGGGGCATAACTGGTAGATTTTAACCTAACAGGTTCTTAAAATTTAGGTTCTTACTTGCAGGGATGTACTGTAAGTGTAATGTGTCAGAACATTCGACTCGTAATCCTATGGTCGTGAGTTTGAGCCCCGGTCAGACCACTGTGTTGTGTTCTTGAACAAGGCACTTAACCTGACTTTGTTCCAGTCGACTCAGCTGTGTAAATGAGTACCAGTTCTGCTGCGATAAATTAGTGTCCTCTCCAGGTGAGTCAAAGACTCTCATCCGCTTAACACTACAGAAACCAGAGATAAGCGCCGACACTTTGAACCACTTAGGCTTGAGAAAGGATTTAGCTTAGCTTAGCTTACTGTAATGTGGCAATGGTCATGTTCACCCTTTTATGCCAAGGCTTCAAAAATCGAGTACCATTAAATCTGTTTATATCAACTAGATAAATCAGTATTTTACATGTATGTAAATAATATCAATAATTTCCCTTCCTTCAATGGTGCATGTTTTAATATTTATATTTGTTTTGTAGGTCGGATATCAACTAGACATACACCTATGCATATTCCTTCATCTCGCGGAGCTGCAGGTGCTGGCTCAACCGCTGGCAGTCGGGGTACCACTCCTCACTCTTCAGCATCCCGAACAATTATCTCTGCTGCAACACTTAAACAGCATGGGCGAACCAAGGTTGGATTACACATGCAGAATAAAAAAATCACTAATCTGTCAGGGCTGATTGAGTGAAGTTTCTGTGGGGGGGAGGGGGCAAAGAAAATTTACATTAGATACCTTCAAGGCCCAAATATCCAGTTGCTAGTTCTCCAATAAGGTTTTGTTTTTATTTAGTTTTTATGACATTTTTGACTCAAGGAGTCTTGGGAGAACAGACAATAGGCCTCGAGGTCCCCTTTGAGGTCTGCCACCCAGGATCTACAGTTTAACGTCCTTATCTGAGAAGATGCGAAGGTATAACCGTTTGCAGGTGTTAGAGCAAAGGCAGCACCTTCTCCTCACTTATTTTAAGACCCTCACTTATTTTTAGATTCCTTCCACCATTCTTAGTGGCATTATTTGAGTATTTTGCTCACTACTAACACCAACTCTCTGGAAGATTTATACCAATCGTATCTTGCTAAGACCAGTACTTGATACAAAATCAAAGGTGTCCTTTGGATGCTCAAGGATTGTCATACATATCAAGGAAATGTAAATCTATTGATATATAAATTATATTTACTTTTAATTGATTAATGAGTAACCATGCCATCAGATGAAATGACTATCTGTTGTTATGCTTCCCCAACATCCACTCTGATGCTAAAGTCAAATGGGAAGTTTTGCCAATCAAATCCCCACAACCTCACCCCTCCTCTCTCCTGATCTGCTGGCCTAAACATGAGATTGTTTAAGTGCATATAACACTAACATTTTTCTTTGGATCAAATCATTTCATATATACAATTTAAAGAACTTCTGCAAAAAAAAAAATGAAATTTGGTCAAATCGTTTTTTTCTACAGTTGCTCAAACTAGCAACATTTTCAGACATCTTGGTTCATGACTGCGTTTCAGGGGACTGGGTTGTGATGTCATTCTGGACTTGTAATATTGTCTGAGCAAATGAGATCTTTTCTAAACAAAACAAAAAGGCAAACATAGAAAAAGTTGCAAAACCTGTAAGGTGCTGTAGGGAAGATCTTCCAAAAGGGGAGGTTGGGCCAGTGCAGCTACATATATGATAGTCCAGTAGGTATCAAATTATACTGGCTCAATGAAATGTGATTTGAAATTGTCCTATGAAGCCTAAGTGGAATGTACTTCTGAATCAATAATCTCTGATTCATTCATGTCCATCTTGCTGTGTTTTGATCCAGAGATGTCTGGTAATGATGCCATAACCCAGTTCTCCTAAAACGTGGTCATGAACTAACAAAACAATTGAGAATACGACCGAATTCAAAAATTTGTTTCCTAAACGCCCTTAGTTACCAAACACTTTCAGTGGTTACAAAAATAATTATTGTTATAGGCACTTTAACAAATGAGTAAACCAAAAAGTAAATAATGCACTTTAATTAAGTTGTTTATATCTGCCATGTTATCTGCTTTAGCTACTGGATATTAATGAACAACCAATTGGAGGAGGTAGAGAAGTCAAAAGAAGAAAGAAGCTGACTGGTAAGTCTTCACTGTAAAAAATTATGTGCTGAGAAAAAAAAATTGAGAAAAGAAATATCTCAGTTAGTGCATTTGAGTATCTTTTCACCAGAATCATTTTTTGTTTATTTTGCGGGGTGAACTGTGCTGGAATATTGTTTGATGTTGTGTTTTGTGTTGTGAGCATTTTTCTCTGCGACAATGTTTATCAGCAAGATAAATAATCAGCTCAACAAAAAGTCAAAAACAGGTTAGGGTTTACCAGATTTTTTGTTTCACTTACTTAAAATCTTACTCTTTTTATTTAACTCAGAACTAGAGCAGGCAGAAGAAGCCAAACAAAAAAAGCTGGAAACACAAAAATCAGTGGAAGCAGCCACCCCAGAATACGCAGCTGGTCTGACAGCTCTCGCCGCACCAACGGCTGTGAGTGTCAATGTGCCACTAGTTGTACTTTGGAGGTTTTATCAGTTTATAGTTAGTTTCTAGTTTGTACAACAGCCAAACATTAGACCAGAATGCACTTTTGGTATCTTTCTTTTCACATGAAGTTTTTTTGAAGAATACCATTGTGACATTAGCTTGATGAACATTCCCAAAACACTGCTTAACACTTTAATGAATTATTCCATATATGGCATCATAATTAACACTTAATTGATTAATTAACTCAGCCTAGACAAGGTTTGATAAAATTGTTGGTACACCCCATGTTGCAAAGGGCTCTCCCTGGCCCCACCCAGCATTGTTGGTTTAACACAAAATAATGGGTCAATTCCATCATTGATGGGAGGGAGGGGGAGGGTGGGAAGGGGGTATATCCAACAGGTGTACCAACTAGTTTTGTCCAACCTTGTAGGTACATGTAAGGCATGCTTCTACCCCCTAGAGTAACATAGGCTCCCCCCCTGTAGGCCAGTAAGTGTTTGCGCCCATGCACCCATGGGTTAGTAAGCTTAAAAAAGTTGAGGTTAAGGTGGCCAGCAACATAGAAAAAGTTGCAAAACCTGTAAGGTGCTGTAGGAAAGATCTTCCAAAAGGGGAGGTTGGGCCAGTGCAGCTACATATATGATAGTCCAGTAGGTATCAAATTATACTGGCTCAATGAAATGTGATTTGAAATTGTCCTATTAAGCCTAAGTTGTAGTATCAATTGTAACTAGTACAGAACAAATCAAGTCAGTGTAACATGTGGCATTGTTGAATAATAGTAATAACATAAACTTTCTATGAGCATTATCAAAGATTTGGCTTATTAATAACAGAAAACACTTTTAAATCCTTTGTTGAGACAAGTTTCCTATTAGGCGATTCCTTATCTCAGTTTCCATTGTGTTAAGTGCATTTTTTTTAAGTCTCCGACTCCCCCTGGACAGGAGAAGCTGGTACTCATTTATACAGCTGAGTCGACTGGAACTAGTTGGGCTGAGTGTTTTGCTCAAGGACACAACTCAGTGGTCTGACCAGAGCTCTAGGATTATGAGTTGTAAGATTATGCTAACCACGCAGACACTGTGCAGAAAAAAGGGAAAGTTCAGTTGTGTTGACAAATATATGTTATAACCACGCCTTGACTTGTTGGCTTTCCTTTATTATAGGCTGGAACAGAATCAGCCACCTCTACAGCCTCAACTCCAACCTTATCAACTTCAACCCCTACACCCTCTTATGCTGTGCCTTCGTCTGCCAGCCGAGTGGGTGTCTTGCAGCCACCAGCATCAAAAAGTACTCCCAGTAGTTCACAGACACCCACAATAAACCTTGCAGACCCATCGCTGAGTGAGAGCACAATGAATCTCAAACGGGAACTGGAGGTAATAATAATGAAACGCTTTTGGAGCATTTTACACAAACTCTTAATGAATGTTAATGTGCAATGATGAACAATGATTTACAGTTGACTTTGGTGTTGAGGGTCTTAGATCGCTTATACGGCTCACATTAATATTCATTAAGAGTTGCCCTCAGTTGATAGTAGACATACCACAACACCGGGATCACCCTACTCTTTTACGATAAACGTTATGGGTTCTTTTAAGTCCCAGGATAGGAGATTGAGAGACTTGGCCTACGGTTTAACGTCCTTACCTGAGAAGACGCAAATGTTTAACTGTTTGCAAATGTTAGAGCAAAGGCAGCACCTTCTCCTCACTTATTTTAAGACTCTGTGTGAAGGGAATGTCTGGCACTGGGAATTGAACAATACAACATAATATTTATTTGGTCCCCATGGGGATTTTCATACCAAATTTACAGCAAATTGTTAAATTAACTACTAATGATAATTACAAACCAGGCAGCGATCATGAAAAATGGCAACCTGTACATTTGGCTGCAGTTCCTAGCACATGAATCATGCCTCAGATTACTCATAGTAGCTGATGTTTACAAAGAAACAGCAAACTGTTTGACATACACAGTGCCTTCAGTAAAACGGGGGCGACTTTTACCAATTGTAGTCTTCTTAGAGCCTCTTTTAGCAGTGTTAGGGCCGCAAGGCATTGTAGTGAACTGTTCAGCCATCATCTTTTTCGATATAGTTAGTAGTAATGCTAAAAACTAGTCTACCCAATAGGTAACTGAGTGCTGCCCTGCAGAAGGGAAGTGCAACTTTATATTGTTGCTTGCAATAGGAGTCACCTAATTAAATCAGTAAACATCGTTTGGCTGATAAAGATCTGCAGATGGACTTCACCTCGCCGTTGTTCATTTCCAAACAACGGCGAGCTAGCTCGGTCTGTATGTAGAATATAATACAGACGGACTTCACCTCGCCGTTGTTCATTTTCGAGACAAGGAAGAAAACCGGGGAACTTGAATGATATCGCTGAATGAACACTCTTCCACTCAGTGAGTTTATAGAGTCACGAGGAAGATGGGAAAGGAACGGGGGGGACTTGGACTTATATACTGGGAAGGCGCGCAAGGAATGGTGGTAAAAAAACGTTGCATCCTGGGTTAAAATCGAGATCTTTAGCTCAAATTAGAGTCGCTGCCTTGCTTCGCTCGCTTCAGGCTCGCTCCGCTGCGGCAGCAACAAATGCAGCATAATTGTAACTAAATTTCGATAAACTTGAAAATTTAATAGTTTTAGAGCGTGCATTGGATATGAGATGGTAAATAACCAAAGAGAAGCTTAGCGCTTAATTGGCTACAAATCATCTCACATCCAACAAGCACGGATGGAAGTTTTTAAAACCCATTGGTACATGAAAATGAAGACTAAAGTTTATCTAGAACTATATTTCAAGTCCCTATCAAGCTTAATTTTTTTAAGTTCCAGATAAAAAGTAGAACCCTTTAAAATAGTCATTTTCGAAAATAAAACCTTTTCTCCTCGTTCCTGTTACATATTTAAGACTTGAAGCGTGCAATGATGACGTAGCAGGAGGCATATGACATAGCACGAGGCATGAAGCAGAGACAGTCTTTTTTATCTCAAAAATTTCAATTCTGACTACATTAGTCACATTGTTATAACTTTAATCAATGAATTAATCTCTTGAAATTGTTGTGACATTTTTTTAACATAAATGAATATTTTTAAACAAAAACCACGTAACCCACTGCAGCTACGTCACAGGTTACCAGTCCCCGATCTGTTCGGTCAAAACTTACATTCCGATCTTTTTTTGATTAAAAAGCATACTTAGACGTGGAAATTTTCCTTGGTTATTCGAATTTTGAGTTCACAGATGACAACAGTTTTAATCCAAAAAGTAAAACATTTAGCTTGATAGGAACTTTCAGCTTTGCAACAATAAAATGTCAGTTTCAGTGGTAAATTCGCAATATGAGCTAATAACAGAGATTTAGTGAGCCAATCAGAACGCCCAGGAGTCGCAGTATTCAAGATTGGAAGTTAAGTAATTGTTTTTATCTTTGTTGCTTTTTAGTTGCACATGGAACAGCAGAGGAAGTTGATGATGAGAGAGAGACAACAGAAAAGAGCAGCTGCCGCCGCTGTTGCTTCAGCTCAGCTGCCAGAATCTGCCCCCAGTGCATCAACGCCAGCGGGAAGTGTAGCCGCCCCCAGTCAAGGCGCAGCTGTTCCCCAGGCTCCTTGTGCGAGTCAGTCAGACGCTGGTGTATCATCTGGTTCAGAAACGGCTTCCAATTCAGCGCAGATGTTGCAAAACAAGCGGCAGTTGACACTATCGGTAAATGTTTTTGATCTACTTTATCTCTCTCGTGCATTGATGCAGGAAATTTAATGTGGCGCTGATTGACGGCTGCGTTCTTCAAATTTGTTTTGCGTTTTGAACTTGCAGCTTGCGTGTAGTTATGAACCCTATTCAGCGTCTCAGGATTCTAATTGCAGCGGTCTTGAGAAGAAGATGAACACTTATTAAACTGAAAGCGAAAAAATAAAAAATAAACGAATTCAAGCAAGAGATCTGTTGACCAAGATGATAAAAGAAATACACAAAATAAACTGTTTGGCTGCTTTTTCAGCTGAAATTGCTTCCGACACTTAATCTTTAAACCTTTGTGAATTCTTAATAATTTTATGTTAAATCTGCGGAGTTTTGCTGCTTACAGTAGTTAATTAAAAAGGCGTTTGTCTGTTGTTAATTGTTTTCCTAATCAGTTGTTTGTTAACTTCAGCGGGAGCAAATGATCGCGGCCCATGAGATGTTTAGAAACGCCAACCGCGTTAGCCGTGCCGAAAAAGCGCTTATTCTGGGATTCATGGCTGGTGCACGAGGTAGGCTTTTGTTAGAAATGTCCTTGTAATATGTTTAATTTGATAGACTTAAAGGTTCTTAAGGATTTTTCTTAAACGTTTTTGACTCTGTGGTCATCTTCAGTAAAAAAAACAACATGACATCCTAACAGTTCATTGTCACACGAACACAAAAGGGGCACAAAAACGAACACGCACAGGGACACGAACACGATCCGCACAGGAACACGAACAGGGATACGAACACGTTCACGAAGGACACAGACCCGCAAAGGAACACGCGCACGAACTCGCACACGAACATAACCGTCAGTCCACTGCACTTCACTGTATATCTCAAGTGTATATAAAGCAATCATGGAACTTGGTTTGTTAGATAGATTTTGAAAAAGAATAAAAATTTTATTTATTTCATTTAAATAGCTGTTTTGGTTGCTGAGATATCAAATATGCAAACTACCAAAGTTGTGACGTAAAAGAGGGAATTCACAAGTGAAAAGATCTCAAAACAAGTATTATTTCTTGAATTACAAGACCAATGATCCTGAAACTTTGTTCAACTGTTTAACTACAACACAAACACATGTTATAGAGATAACTGTTCTTTTATAATTCATCCCATTGGGTTTCCCCTGTAACGTCACAACTTTGCTAATTGCATATTTGAAAAATCGTAATATCTTAGCAACTGAAAGAGTTGCCTGACGGGAAGCTCTCTAATAATTGGCTAATAGATCCTTTTCCAGTTCCAGGTACCGCTGACAAAAACAGACTGTCGGCGCGTGTACTCAGGGTAAGCCTCGAACTGAAGTTAAATATTCACAAAGTCCAGGGAGAAAATGTGTTATTGTGGAGGAACTGAATTTTTTTTAAAAAAACAATAAACTGAGTTGCGAATAACACATTTTCTCCGTGGAATTTGTGAGTATTTTAGTTCAGTTCGAGGCTTACCCTGAGAACGTGTGCCGACAGTCTATTTTATCAGCGGTACCTGGAACTGGAAAAGGGTTTATTACGTTACTGCTATGGCGACACCAATATCCTCACATGTGAGAGATTAAAATAGTATCTTAACTGCGCGCGATGAAGATATGATTTTTTAGTAAAAGGGAATTTCCTGGTATCTCCTCAGTATCTCAGTATATGGTAAGTGTTTTTTTTTATCACTTGTCCCTTGTAGACAAGCCGTTCTCCCACCAAGGGTCTGTCATCACCATCAAGCTGAGCGAGAACACAGAGACCGTAGCAGGTGCGGATGGAACTCAACAAACCCTCCTGGTAGAAATGCTTTTCGAGATGAACTACGACACAGGCCATTGGCGCCGACTGAAAAGAACCAGGGTTTTGTCCAAGCAGCAAACAGGCACTAGAGAATGAATAACTCAGAGTAGTTAAACCTTCTGTAAACAGTTACTAAATTAAGGAAGCGATATAAAGAAAAAGCATGAAATATGGTGCTTAACTTTAACTTTTTTTGTGACTTCAACTTCGTCTTTGATGCGCGAGTTTTCTGCCTCGGGAAATATTAACCGTCTTCCAACTATCGTTAGCGAACTTAAGATACGAGGACAGAAACGCCGACTATGACAGCTTACAAAAAACACCTTTCTGGTTTGCCCTTTCCGACCATGTGTGGCTCGTTTGTCCTCTTTTTTGTCCTAGTGACGCTTTATGAACAGAAAAAGATTAAAGCTTCCTGCATAAAGACAAAAGAAGATTGAAAAAATTTTCTTTTTATCGTTCCCATAGTCATAAAAACTCGAAAATTAAATTATAACCTGGTTCCAGTGGTAAGGCCTCACTCGAATTTATATGTTGTATTCACCCATATGCCACTGAAGGAGAACACTGTGAACTTTTCGCTTTGTAATTTCGAAGACGAAGGCATACAGGTGACCCACACGGTGCATTCCAACGTGCAGCTACTGTATTCACCATTAATTTCTGCCGTCTTCATATCTTAAGCTTGCTGTTGACTGAACCACTCGCTCTTCCATCATGCCCGCTTTCACGGTTTCCGTGCAAGAGAGGCTTGACAGATTCAGAAGGGCTAGCGGTACCGTCGCTTTCTCAATGTTTTATTCTCATTTTCCACGTTTTAAGTTTGTTCTGGCTGCCTACATTTCAGTCTCGGACATCCTTCTTTTCAAAATTTCCCGTAGAGCATGTCCCTGGGCCCTCCGAGGGTTTAGCGCCTTGGTCCGTCTCCCAGTTTAACCGCACCCTCCCGCAAAATATCCTGGTTACAGCACGACCCTGTAGATATGTTTCGGTACTTAGAAGTTTGAATCGAAATGCGACCAAGCGATCAACGGATCAGTTGGAATCCAACTTTTTTCATTTTTCAAAACACCTAACAATTAACTAACTTAACTTTATTTTAAATTGTTACAAATTTTTCGGCAAAAAACGAATGAGAATTGAGAACAAAATAAAGAAAGATTTTTCATAGTAGACTTTGAAAATTTATTTATAGAGACCAGGGTTTGTCCGCTTTTCCCAAAGCAAAACTTAAGGACTTTTTTAGGACTTTTTAAGGTAAGATTATTTGTTTTTGAGGACCTAAGCCATGGGACATCAACCACCAGAACTGACCTAAAACATGACTTTTTACGATATTGATTTTCCTTGACACAGTTAAATAGTTAAGGCACGTTTTAGTTGTTGTTATTCACAGACCTGACACTAAAGTCTATAGAACTGCTAAGGTTTGATTTGGCATTACGTAAGCAGAACTGTTACTGTGAACTTTTTATGACAACACAACAGTGTAGTCTTTATTCAAGCTCAACAAACTGTATGATTAATGCTTCTCGAAGCATCGCATAAAATGCCAATTTCAGTGAAAAAGCAGAAGTTTAAGGATTTTTAAGGACCATGACTGATTTTTGTAAAATTTTTAAATTTTTATTTTTATTTAAGACCTTAAAAGGACTTTTGAGGCCTCAAATTTTGGAAAGTGAAAATTAAGGACTTTTAAGGTTTTTAAGGACCCGGACGATTCCCGAGAGACCTACTGGGTAACATTTTCTTATGGAGAAGACAGAAAAACATCTAGTTTAGAAGACGCGAATATTTGAGCATCAGGGAAGAACTTGTTTGAGGATGGTACTAGAAGATTTTTGGAACTTGATAAAGTATTACAAACTGGTTGATATTTAAGAATTATACCAAGAGCGCGCGTTGGGTACGACATGTTAATAGTCAATTAAAAGGGCAAGTAGCGCCGAATTGGCTACCAACAAGCAAGAATGGAAAAATCGTTTTATTAAGTTTTCTAAAGTTTTCCAAATTTATCGATACTTGAAAATGAAAGCTCAAACTTATTAGAACCAAAATATTTATTTCAGCTTTGTAACACTACATGGTCAGTTTCCATATATGGTATATGAGCTTACAACCGAGATTGGGTGAACCAATCAGAACGCTTTAATTAGTAAATTAAATCCATCACTTCAAGTTACTCCTCGCGAGGACGCCATTTTGTCTCCCTTTTAAAAAAAGTAGTAGTTGTCATAGCAACAATGATCCGTTTTCTGATAAAGCACGGTTTTCGACCAATCAGAACAAGTGTTATATCAAATTTATATTATAAAACTGAATAATAGGTCGATAGCTTCGAGACCGTTATCTAGAATAGGGTTTGTCTATTGCATATCTTTGTCTAGTGACACAAGCATTAAGTCGAGTCCCGTACTTTGATCGCGGCCTGTTAGCTCGAATTACAAGTTGTTACTGGTTGATACTCTCATGAATAATCAAGATCAAAAATCAAGCCAGTTTGCCCTTAAACAAGACGTTTTTTGTAAAAAATGGTAACACAAAAAAGTTGTTCATTGTTGTAACAAAACAACAATGGTAAGGAGTATATCGCCAAATGCGTGTTACCAAGCGGTTGCCTCAGGCTACGTGACACTTCCGATCCGTACTCAATAAATATCGGTTTAGTATTTGCACATGTCACTTCGAAATCGAAGTTTTAATTGTTTTTAGCATAAACCAAAAACCTTATGATGCCATTCTTTTATAAAAATATATATCTATAAATTTCAATGGCGCTTCGAGAGTTTCTTAGTAATTCTGTATTTCCGCTCTTCACTGAGTTCCAAATAAAATCGTACATTAATCAGCAAATTCAGAAAAAATAGCCAATTTCGGTATTATTGAGTTGATGGGAAAAACATCTGGTATGACTTTGGTTTGAAAGCACACCTTAATTGATGGTTAGATGAAGAGAGACTGGGTCGAGCTACAAATGAACACGTACAAAGAAGGACTGTGTTTTTGAAGTTACTGAAAGGAAAAGCAACATATTGAACGAAGATAAAGCTGTCTTAGTGTTTAAGGTAATTACATCTCAACTCTTAAATGTGGAAGTTATTTGAGCACCGTTTCGTTTTTGAAAATGAATGGTGGAGATACAGCCAGGTAAAATAAGGCAGAAGCACAACAAATACCAAAGCAATATTTCTGTTATTGTATCAAATCATCAACATTTTTATAGCACAAGAATAATGATATTTATATTTTTTAGTTATTGTAAAACTTTAGGTTTAGGCTTTGTTTTTCTTCATCTTATTCAAAACAGGGTTCTTAAGTAAACCAAAGCTAATTTACAGTTTGCTATACCTAACTACTTCCGAACCAAGACTTCAGTTTCAAAACAAGCACATTAATGTTCTGTGAAGTAAATTTCAATAATTTTTTATCTTTTTTTGAGTTTTTAAACCGATTTCGCATGCTGTGATGTGCATTGACAAGTCAAACCATCTTTCCACTTTGTATAGAGTCGGTTTTTAAAAGCTGTGACTTAACGCTTTGGAAGTCAATCTTATCTGTTGTTTTTAAGATTTTATCGAGAATCAAATGTATTTCATTTTGAAGTTCCCAAAAGTGCAAATTCAATAGTTATATGTTAACAGTTGTACTGCCAAAATGTAACTCGTGTACCCTTCACTAACTGAAGACAGACGTGCAAATACAGTAGCCATCGACATGAAGTAACAGCAACAGATTGTCTGCTTTATCATGAAATTTCAAAAGTTTCATAAACGTGAGGTTTACAGGATCTTGAATTTCAGCCTTTGTTTGATTATATTTATATATTTTAATTTGAGCCCCTTTTTTCTCAAAAAATCTAAAATAATGTATAACAGTTTAAGTCAATTTTTCTTCCTTTTAATAACGTTAACGCTTTTCACGGTGGAGTTTTGTGCGTCATCTTATTAGTTTCACTTAATTTTTCTCCACTCTCATATTCTATTGAGGTCGACGTCTTGTCAACTATAGTTCTACTGTATCTATTTTTGTCAATTTAAACTCAATTTCCCCAACCTTGAAATGTTTGGTAAAATAATATCTCCACTCAAATCCAAAAGTCAGCAAAAATTTAGATTCTCTCCTCACATGTGAGCTATGTTCAATTACAAGGACCACACTATAGCTAGATAGTCATGATTTATTGAACAAGCTTCAAAATCGTGAAAAATATTTTTCTCATTTGGCAAAACCATTTTTTTGTAAACACAAGAAGCGAACTAGAACCTATGTTATCTTAACCACAAAAAATCAAGACCCTCAAACATTGTTTAACTGATTTGTTTAACAAGAAAAGGTTATATTTGTGAGATGCTCAGTCTTTCAAAAAGCTCAATTTTTGATAAAATTTTTCCAAACTACAGGTTAATAACCTGACTTTCATCAAAACTTGACAAAAGAAAAACTAGGAACGTAACGTAGATAAGTGAATTAGTGCTTCGGTTTAAAAAAATTTTTTTTTCATCGTAGGAGGAGTTATTGGTTTTACATAATGGCTTTTAGGGAAGAGAAGTAATTAAAATGTACTGGAGGGCAGGATTTTTCCGCAAGGAGCTGTAACCCTTCGCAACGGAAGCTCGAAATACTTCCGATGTTCATTGTCATCAATATAACTCGACAAAGTGACTACTTTAGCTGTGTATTCTTCAAAAACATGGCCTCACTGGTCCTAATGAGTCCGAGCTTGTTATGAATTGTGGTTTCAAACGCAATCGTTTCTAACACGGCTTTTATCAACTGCCAAGTTCTCTTAATGGCCCATCGTTTTTCACCGCCATTAACTACCAAAGAAATGCATTCTTTTTTGCGCTTTCCTTGGTTGTTTTATCTTTCGTTAAAAGTTTACGTTTGACGCCAAGTTTTCTCGCTTGTCATTCCTGCTGATATGAAATGAACACGGGGGAAATGATTGATATCTTGAACATTCTCAGTTTAAGTATATAATCAAAAATGTAGATGTCATGGGTTTTAACAAGGAGCTCGAAATCTGTCAAGATTCTAAATTAAACTTGTCAAATCATCTACTTAATGAAACTATAAATGTATATACGTACAAGTTGTCATATGACCTTAAGAAAGCCGTCGGGTTTTTGTTCAACGACGACTGAAAACTTAAATTCGTTCATGTCCGGTAACTAAAGCGAGTAAAGGCAAGTCGATTATTCTTTACTGTTTTTTTTCCTTGAACGACGGTTTTTAAGAAGCATAATGATCTAACACCATGTTGCGTGCGAAGGACTACGCGAAACTATATTTTGTGAAATTTTCCGCGTCATAGATATTTAAGGACTTCTGCATCTTTTTGAAGCATTAACAGTTTTCAAGCCAATCCATTTAAAAAAAAAAGTTAAATGTGCTAGCTTTAAAACACGAAGGTCTTTCAAAATAGAAACTCTCCTTTATCCGCAAGAACATTCTTAGAACTTGATTTTGTTGAATTCAAAAACAGGCAAAAGAGAAAAGCTTCTAAAATGCTCATTTCTCCATAAAATGGCGACGAAATCTATGGTCAACACTAAAATAGTTCTTCCTTTAAAACAGTGAGACATTTTACTACTGTCTGTTTCTTTATGTTTCTGTAGTAAAACTAAATAACCTTTTTTTTAAATGAAAATTCGTTTGTAGGTATTTGAATATACCTCTCATTACCATAATTTAGAATATACACCATTTACATGCAGAGAAAACAACCCATTTCATCTATGTGCAGCTGTCGTTTATTGTGTAATACTGAGAAAATACAAGTTTAAAAAGTTTATTAAGGTATAATTTTAAACATATAAGAGATATTAAATCTTCCTTTCAACCGTTCATCTTAAATTGTCATTTAATCGACAGTATGTGTAAGTTATCTTAAACACTGTTAAGCCTTACAGCATTTTGAGAAAACCCCCTATAGCGTTTATAATTCATTGTTTTGTCATTTCTGATAGTTGCTGCCGCAATTCCTCGGCAAATGTTGTTTTTTTTGTTTCAACGACACTGATTTCTAAAAGTTGCTAAAAAATCTTGGAAATGAATCGTATAGTTTTACTTCTGGTAAAAAACTTTTCGTGGAAATAAAACTTTCAGGCAAAAACGAACATTCATTTTGAAACTGCTGTTAAATGAATCATGTTTCGACGCCGATTTAATAAATAAGGGAGCTTTCTGTACTATGGAGAACTTTTAATATGACAAGATGGATGAACTGTCAGATAAGCCAAATGAATCTCATTTGCTTTGTCCCAGATTTTCATTTGTAACTTGCAGCAGCACGCTTGATAATTAATTCTCAATTTGCTGCTGTTTTCGTTACAACTTAGAACAAATTATTCAAAGTCTTGTGTTTGGTATTGAAATAGATACCATTACTTTGCATTCAAAACCTTAAAAACACGAAGTTTTCTAAGATTTCCAACGAACAAAAGGTTAGTCCTGATTATTGCAGTGAATTTTCTTGAGACGCACACACAACAAACTTTTTTAAAATGGAAGAAACACAGATGCTAGACTTCCTGCAAAATGTTTTTAGAATTCTTTGACAGCCCATAGCGAAAGTAACGCATTTCCAGCTTATAATACCTTTTGGTGACAAAAGCTTCGCGTTCATGGCATTTAAGCTCTAAATTTGGTTTTCATTGATACATATGGATGCTATTTACAGGTAGTAAGAGATTAAAGGATGGAGCACGGACGGTAGCTGGCCTTAATAAATATAACAGATCTTTAAAATCTAACTGAAGAAACAGCTCGAATTTAAACTAAGCAAAATGGCTAGAAAAGATGATTCTTGGGATTATGTAGTCATAAGATTAATTAATTTCAAGTTTTAAGAGATGTTATGCCCAACAATTAACAAGTTGATTGAATTTGATTAACTAATTCAACTAGGCGTTCTTTATTAAATAACATCCTGTGTGTCATAAATAAGAAAAATCTAGTTTTTGTGCGTGCACAAGACATAAATTAAAGCTGCGTTCTTTTTGGAAGAAAAACTTTAAAAGTCTTTATATTTTGAAAATATGTTAGAATTCTGAACATTGCTAACAAAATCTAGTAGCTATTCAGAAATTTATAAATGCACGCAGATGAAGTCAGTTAAAAATTTCACTTAATTACGTTTAGATGGAATAATTATTCGTGATGAAACCACTTTGTGCTGGCTGGTAAAGTATAGTTGTCTGCACCGCAAACCAATAGCACACTTTTTTTTTATAAGAACCAGTAAATTTAACCGAGGCTCATTGTTCTTAATTTTTCGGCGACTTGAGCTTCGAATTGTTCTTATTTCTATGTATGGTTTGAAGAAAAAATAAACCTAAGGTATTGCAATGCATATATTGGAAAACAAATTTGATTAATTCATCTCAACGGCCGGATTTATTGTGAATCAGTTCGCAGAGACATTTTCCCCAAGACGGTTTCCAGTGACTGTAAACTACGAAATATTTCTTATTCATTCCGGGTCTTAGTTAATATATATTGGAAAACGAATTAGATCAATTCATCCCAGCGGTCGTATTTATTGTGCATATTCGCCGAGTCATTTTCCCAAGACGGTTTCCAGTGACTGTAAACTACGAATCTGAGTCTCGTTGTTCTTATAAAGTGTAAACTCTACTCTCTAGTTAGGTCTTATTTGGCCGTTTTTTATAACGGGAAGCCGTGAGAGCCGTTTGCTAGCAGGCTAAGATATTGTGTTCGGCCTGAGTCAAGTTGTGACAAGACATAGCCAGGGAAGAGTCACCGATAGTTTTTGAAAAGATCGACCGTTTTTGTTATACATCAAAAAGAATGAAAAAGGCTTTTCAAATAAATTTGTGCTTGTTTTTGCTTGGTTGCCGTTATCGTAAAACAAATATGAATTACTGGTTGACGATAACACAGACAAGATGACTCTCGCTTAATGTTCTTTTCCAGATATCAAACCCGTTCCAAACCTAAGGATGAACAATGCAACATCTATTTCCAGCCAAGGTAAATCAAGTCCCAACTGGATTATTTATGATTATTTTATTATTTATTTCATTATCAACGACATACAGGGAGTTACACAAAAAGAAAAGAAAAAAAATATTTAGAAGAGTGACGGGGGAACTTTAGAAACCAAACGGCTTGTACGAGGAAGTAAACTAATTAGTTTTTCTTGGGTCGGAGCTATACAACGGATTGGCCACATATAAAAGACGGAAAAGAGAGTTATAGCTTCATCAGGAGTTCAGTTGATTTCCGTTTGAATCGAAGATAAGGTACCGGTTAAGAACGACGGCAACCAGGTAGCGACTTGAAATAAAATGGTAAAAGTTTCATTTTGGGCCTTGAAATGAAATGGTAAAACGTTTGATTTTGGTCCGGGAAAGGTGGAAGCGAAAATGTTCCTTTTTTAATTTTTAGCAGAAAAAAGACCGGACAAGATAAAAAAAATGATAAAGCCTGATAAACATGACATGTTTGAATTTCTTTTGGGAACGTGGAAAGAAATGCTTTTCAGTTGGAAGTTGATTAAACAATACGGTCTCGGAGGCTTATGAGTAATTCAATTTTCGTCGTTGATGTTGCAAATTACATCTTTGCCACTGGAGTTGACAAAATGAGGGTTTCAGTGTGAGAAACTGCAAGATTTAGCAAAAGCTTCTGTATAACTAAATAGCTTATTTAGTTTTTGTTTTCTACCTTGATTTTCTCTATCTCATCAGTTCCATCAAAAGAAAAATAAATTGGTGAACAAACGGATATCAAAGCTTATTTGGTAAACGTGAAGTAAACAGATTGTTTTACGTTATCGTGCACGGTCTCTGAGTAAGAAACGTGTCTTATAGGTTGGAAATATTCGGCAGGTCCCTTGGTATTAAAACTAATGATATTTTGTGATTAGAGCTTTCTGTCCGGGCCAAAATAAAACGAGGTCTTGGAGGCCACAAACCCAATTGAGTGGGCAGCTATTCAAAAATGAACAAATTCGGCGAGCCTTTAAAAACATTCTTTAATTATAGTTTCTGTAACACGCAGTGCTTTTCTACTCTTCCCCATGCCCCAATATACCACCAATCGGCCAAGCTCCAACCCTTCCCCAAAGCCCCTCTCCCGACACGTTACCCAAAAGGTACATGTGGCTTATTACAGCTAGTTTTTATGTTTTTTATTGTCTCATTACAGGTGTAAACGCTACATCTTCAATCAACCTAACTTTATCCAAGACCCCGTTTGCATTTTGGACAACAGCTCAAGTCGGGTACACTCTCTTTGCCGTGGTCGTTATCCTGTTTGATATCCTTGGTAACGTTGCTATCATGCATATAGTGCGCACACGCCCGCACATGCGCAGTAAGGCCAATGTACTGATATCCAACTTGGCTTTGTCGGACATTCTAATGATACCAACCTGTGCGTACATGACAAAGCATTTGTTTGTCGGGTATCAGTGGTTTGGTGGGAGCCTGGGACTAGTGTCTTGTAAAGTCATCAGCTGTATCGGGGTAGCTTCGGTTACCGCCTCTGTGTACACGATACTTTTCATAGCAGTGGAGCGCTTTCTCGCCGTAACATTTCCTCTGAGCAAGCTTCTTCGCCGAAAGAACACTTTTGTTTTAGTTGTCTTAATATGGCTGGGAGCTGTCACGTGCTCATTCCCCGAGAGCATGATAGTCGCGGTAAGGCCATGCCATGGTCACATGCACTGCTGTGTAGGCAAAATAGCAAAGCTCGTGTCGTACACTAAATATAATACTGGTTTGATCTGCGTTACGTACGCTATTCCTCTCGTGGCAATATGTACGCTATATCTCATCACAGGTTATAAACTGTGGATCAGTAAAGCCCCAGGACACAACACACGCGCGCATGCTCAGACGCGTCTACTTAAACGAAAAGCTATTAGAATGCTTGCGACTGTGGTCGCAGTGTTTGCGTTGTGTTGGTTTCCTCTGCATGTTGCTGAGGTAATCAAGATGTACAGAACAAGATTTTACTACACGTCTGTTCCCATCGAGGTGCGATTTATTTTGCCATGGTTTGGTGTCGCGAACTCTGCAATTAACCCATATCTATTCCCGATATTTTGCGAGAACTTTAGGCGAGAGTTTCGACTCGTCTTTCGTTGCTTTACAAAGAGACTCCAGTTTACTCCTACAAGCCAAGCAAGTTACAGCACGCGATGGAACAGCAGAAAAAAGTCTAGTCTTTCATCTATTGAACTTGCTAGAGTAGTTGTTAGACTTGAAAGAGTTAAGAATGTGCCTGATGTAGCTTGACTTCAGGTCCAGCCAGCCGGTTAATCAATATTTATCAAATATTCAACCTCGAACATTATTGCAAAGGCTGGTTAACTTTAACCTTGGATTAAGTCAAAACTCAAGCAATAATTTTTTAATTTTCTGAGGAAAAGTTTGCGGCTCCTACAAAATATCGCTTTTAGATTTTCTACAGACAACTCAAATCAGTCTCTTATATATGTAACTTTGGGATCGAAAACGTAGGTTAAAAGGCAAACCATGGTTAATACTAATCGGCCTTTGAACAACTGGGCCCTAATTTGCTCACTCAATTTCGGTTAATAGCTCATATATCGGCCTGACCTTACTCTGTGGTGTTGCAAAGCTGATACAACTGATATATTGTTCTGATTCAGCTGTCATTTTCAAGTATCAATACCGAGATCTGGAAATTAAAATGTTAGATAAAACAATTATTCTATTCACGCTTGTTGGGTTTGAGATGATTTGTTACACGTCGGCCTTTTTGCCTATTTATTTAACAATTATTCCAAGAGCGCGCGTTGGATATGAGATGGTAAATAGCCGACGAGGCGCGTAGCATATCCAACAAGCGCGAATGGAATAATTGTTTTATTAAATTCAATTAGTTTTCTAAACTCTTCCATACTTAAAAACAGCTAAATTTTATTCAGAACCTATTTTTTGGCTTTGCAAACACTACAGTCAGTTTCCATATTTGGTGAACTCCGAATATGAACTGATAACCGAGATTGAATGAACCAATCAGAACGCGCGAATCGCAATATTCGAGATTGAAAATTTAATAACATCTAATATCCAACGCGCACTCTTGGAGTAATTGTTAACCAACGTAACCTTACATAACATTTTTATTTACTTATCTATTTATTCTGTTTTCTAGATAAATTGATAAAGGCTAAAATATAAGTTTTAAAACACTCCTGAAGATAACTTTTTAGTCACAAACGTTTGAGAGTTTAAAAACTTATATTTTAGCCTTATAATTCTATCTTAAGGGAATAAAACAGCATCGCTTGTTTTTCTAGACAATTTTAGAAAATGGTTATGACGTAAGAGGGCACGAGAAAAGTGTTGAGAGAAAACGAGGCGAAGCCAATCAGAGCGCGCGTTAAATCAGGATTATTTTTTAAAACCGTCTTAAGCGATTTTAACGACATCTATTGCATTCACTGTATACAAATAAAATAACACAAATGTCATACAGTGAGGCAGACTAGGTCCCTAGATGGTTAACCACATAAACATAAAAACATAAAAATGTGATCTTGTAGTAAAAAGATTGCAGTTGTTAAAATAATACTAAATATCATAAACCCGCCCCTCACAATTTCCCATAAGTATTAAATACTGTAACATATACAAGCTATGTCATATGGTAACGGAAAAAGGAAATTGACAAAAAGAAACAATAAAGTTGAATAGCGCGGAAATTTTCCTGAACTACTTATATGAAAAAGTATGGCTCTTGATTGCATGCGAGAATCAGTTTTCGAACTGACATTTGTCGTATTTAGGGCGTAAGACGGGTAACGAACACGGCTAAAAAAATTTAATGTTTATTAAGTGTCGAAATCATAAAAACATCTGCCAGCCTAAACACCTTTTAACTAAATCCTGGCTTCATCCAATTTTTAAATATAAGTTTTAAATATGATCAAGAACAAGATCTACAAAACTTAAAAATGTTGTAGATCTTGTTAAACCGTGCCTTGCCCTTATTTCTGTGCTGTTTTAGATCTTATTTCAGTTTTAACGTTTCATTATGTTAGGCGGCCATTTCCAATTGTCTGAGTGAAGTTATGTGCCAAAATACTGCCCCTTTAGCTAAGGGAGGAGCCGGAAGGGGAGATGGCAATAGCTTCGGGTAAAAATGTATTGATAGACCAGTTTCTCATTTTTTCGCAGGGAAAATTGTGATTTTATTTTGATGTTTAGTATCAGAATTCATAATTAGTTTATAATACGCTCCTGCAAAGCAGCATACTCAGCCGAGTTGAGATACATCATCAAAGTGCATAAATTCTATTACTCCATTGGATAGATCTTTTCTTTGCATATTTTGTTAATCTGTTCGCAATCCATAACCTTTGAATATATTTAAGCCAAAATTGGGCTGCTGATGTATCTCGAGGTAGATAGAGTTCAAGTTTGGCTCAAGTTCTTCTTAAGGTTATGGATTGGTATGAATTTTTTAAAAAAATGCAAACTTGTCGAATCCACTGGTGACGTCATCATTTAAAAGTTTAATTGTTAATATTTCAGGAACCATGAAAGATTTTGACAAAAAAATTTTTCACCGCTATTCCTCGTCTAACAAGATCTATCAAATGGAGTAATATCTATTTTTCACTTTTTGATGTAATTTAAGGTGACAGGTAATTCTAATTAATTGTCAGAATTTGACTAGATATAATAACATAGTCCATGCCACTTGAAGATAAAAAGCTCAACAACCAAATTTTTCAAAATCTATTAAGAAGAAAATCAAGTGGGTTTACAACTTCGATCATCACAAACAAAACCAGAACTTGTTTCTCGAAAAGCAGTCCAAATTTGATGGTATTGATAATTTCTGCGTCTTTATGAAAACAAATTGCGAAAAAGTGTAAGGTAGTGGTACAGTAAAAACCCGCGTGTAAGAACCTAGGAAATTAAGAACCTCCTGGCAGAAATTTGCTACTTTAATACCCCAAAATATAAGAACCTGTTTAGCCAAAAAATTCCA
>JAOBAT010087428.1:0-18201 GCA_026413305.1 Hydrozoanthus tunicans
AACTATTTATTCTCTCTTCTTTTTACTTTAGTGAAAAAATTTGGGGAAAAAAATTAAATTTGCAGGGCCACCCTAGACAGAAAAAAAGAGAAGTGTAGAAATGGGCATGAGCACGAGATCAACTGCTTCGTCCCTTAGCAGGACTGGAAGATGATTTGGGACCAGGATCTTCCCGTCCCAATTTACACAGTTCTGTAGACCGTCACGCACTAAACAATTTTTCGTCTGAAGAGCCCCGGTTTTTGTTTGGTATAATTGATCTGATTGTAGCACACCACACACTAACCGATATTATAATGTTCCAGTGCCCAAGCCACGTTTCACATGCGTGTTGAAGGCTGATGTGCAAAGTAGTTCAAACAAATTATCGGACACTGCCACACCATAGCCGGATCTAACTTTTCAGATCTTCCTTCACGACAAGAAACTATGTCCGAATTTTGTCTGGAGCTGCCACACATAGCCGATTTTTTCGTTGCAGACAAAAAAATCGGCTCCCTTTAAATCTGGTTTCCATATTGATCTTGCGTCTTCTTTTCGACTTTTTTCTCTTTTACCGTAGTTTCATATAACTCAAAAGAAGGGCAGCTTCAAAACTTAGCAGTTGTTTTTTGCTCAACACAGCCTTTTTTTTGTTCCCGCATGCGCCAGTTCTTTAGGTTCGCTAAGGCTTGTGGGACTCTTCAATCACAGTCCGTCGCCGATCGTTAAGCCCCGTTTACACGAGCAATTTCTCTTTGACAAGTTTACTTGACAATTTTCATTGCTCGTGCAAATGATCAACAAGTTTTCCTTTACTATTTTTTAATGACGTAAACTTGTCAAAGAAAAGTTGCTCGTGTAAATCGGCCTTTATAGATCATATTGAATCCCGGCTTTAGACAAAAAGTCATCTAGTGTACACGTGTAGCAGCCATTTGTAAAGAAATAGAACGGCCTTTGCTGTCTGGGCTGTATTGCCTTCAGGTCACATGTTTTGGTAATGTTATTGTCAAACAAGTTTAACTATTTTTTTGCCAGTGTGAAGCTTAACTAGTCAAACATATCTTACGCTGGCCAACAAAAAGTAATGCTTTAATATAACCGAGTCAAATAGTTTACGGACAGACAGTAAACAAGGCCCTAACGCCAAACCCTCATGCATTACCCACCTGGCTTACGACAGCTATTAACGGCCAAGGAAGTGAATAATTAAGGAAAGATAACAAAGTACGTTGTAAAGAATTTGTTTTCCGAACAATGATCAAAGATTTTTTTCCGAGTTACGCCATTGTACATCATGCAAGAATATTACACAGAGGGTTGAAGATTTGAGTTTCGTTTCTGAGTGATAAAACGAGATTTTACGGACGATAAGATACAACAAAGACAACATCTTAACCTATTTCAGCTTCTTTTTTTTTATTCTTAAAATAATCAGCGAATTGAAAACGACTCGAAGAGTGATAGGCTAAATGCAAATGACAAAAGTTTACAAAAGAAGAAACCAATATCTTTAATGCTTTGAAATACTGGTTTTCTCGTTTTGCAAAAACGCGTTAATTAGCCCAACAGTTTCGCTAATCGTCGCACTGTAACTGTTGTTTTGAAAATGAAATTAACTGTGGTTTAACGAGACTCAGTCCTGATATTTTGAGTATCTTAGTTACCTGATGCTTGATGGTTGGGTTGTTGTTCTGGCACAACGGGAATTTCACCAGTGTTCATTTCATCCGTCGCAAGTACGAAGCCATTGCGGTCTCCGAGTTCCTGTTTTTTCTGTCTTAGCGTCTGTTTCAGCTGCAGCTCAAGTGGTTGCTTTCCTTCCACGTTATCATTAGCTGAAAAACAAGCGTATATACTTTCCCTTTATGAAATAACAAATTTGATCACTTTGAGGGAGGGAGGGATGGCGTGAAAAGGAAATGACGAGAACAAAGGGAGGAACAGCGTTGTGTACCAAGTTTCATGACTGACTCTTTTGAAGAGAATTGATTATAACACGGAAAATCCCAATAAAGTGCATGAAAGAATAAGGAATATTCAAAAAATATTATAGTATAAAATGGGAGTATTTACCTCAGATTACCAGAGGAATATGTAATTTTTAGAATGAAAATATTTTGCATCTACCCCCGAAACTTCTTTTTTCTCTAAGTAGAATTCTAGCGCCATCTAGTTGCTGTACTGACGAAGCAGTAGTTATACTTAACCCAAGAACGGTTAACACTTATGTGTGTGTATTTCTCATATGAGTCCTTCCAACCATTTTAAACATCAAAAAACATTGACTTAAAAGGATTGAATAATCGTGAAACGTCGAACTCATAAAGAGGGTCTGGGCTCCTGGCGGGAAAAAGAATTGCCCTACAGTTTGCGTATGGCTCAACAGCAACATAGACTTAACTGTACCTTTAAACGTTAAATAAAAAAATTCTTACTACTTGTAATAATGTAGAGAAACATTAGGATTCAGTGAGCCTTAGTAATTACTTCAATAGTTTAGCTAATCTCCCCAAAGCTGTTGTGTTAAGCCTTTGATTTAAAGAGTTTTTAGTTTATAGACATACTATTGAAAGTTAACCATGTTTTGTCTCGACCTTGTTCTCATTTTGTTAGACTGAACAGGTCGTGTATGCCGTGAACTGGTTCAGACGCAAGGGCAGCGAAAATACATAGGGAGCAGTGACAGAACCTTGAATGAGAACGGCGACTTTGACAGTTTCAAAATCTAAAACATGCTATAAGAACATGTCTAAACTAGGGACTTGTAGAGACATTAATTCCATGCTCCGTGTGTTCGATGCCAATGGCAATGAAGAGTGTAAAATAACGACTAATGCTTGCGTGATATTGGCTAATGGCTAGAGTAAACAAAAACTAAAGCTGGTTTTGGTTTTACTTGTGTGAATGGAAAATAAACCAATTAAAAGCTTGTGTCTAAACCTAAAACAATACAAACATTGTAAGTCATTTAATGCTGAAATCCCAATTAAGATAATAAAGATAATTGGCAGCATCGGCCCGAATATATTAGACTTAAACGTGTCTTTGTTGTTGTTCATGTCGATTGCTGATATTTCAGTTGATTTTAAAGGTTGACAACTTTTCTTGGCATCTGGCAAAATGGGGTAACAACCATTCTGTGACTATAGAAAAATGTTTGTTTTATCATGCAAATAAATCTTGCTCTACGTTGGTAAAACTGAAAACTGTTACTCGGGGTAAACAAATTTACCCTCGTCAAACAAACCAAAGATAAAAGAAGTAACTTTTTGTCCAATCTGCTCTTCGGAAATCATAAAGATCAAGCAAGTACGTTAGCAGAAACAATAAACTACGAGAAACAAATTGCTCCTTTTCAGTGTGATTGTGGAGTTTTCATTCCTGCGCAAAATTCATTCGTTATAGCTAGAAATGTTTAAGCACCACCGTTTTTAGTTCATTTCAAATTCAAATTAAACAAAATAGTTTCATAAGGATCCGAACATTTTTCTCCAATTTGATTTGGTCCGCTCCGTAGTGTAGACCAGATTAAGTTGGATTGAAGCTGACAATAAAACTTATGCCGGTTGTATCAAGTTTTGTCCAGATTCGTTAAAAAGAGTGAAAGTATATTTAAGGCAACTAAAGAATTTTTGAGCCACTTAAAGCTGACAACTTCACACAAATCACACACACACAGGCCTGACTTAAGATATTCAAAATATCAAACATTCCATAAACGGTCTGACTTATTTTTGTACCGTCGAGAAACCAGCAAACCAAAACCTTGATTCTCTTAAACTCTGCAATGAGGTGCAACATAGTTTGATCGATATTCGGCACAGAGCTAAAAAAGCGAAAAAAGTTCTTTACATAACCAGTCACAAGATATGAATAAGTTCCCTTAAGTTTTCATTTTGATTGAAAAGGTCTCGAATAAGATACAAGTTTGCACGCACTTCAAACCATTCGAAACTCTGGAATGCAAATAATCAGTTGCGTCTTGTCTTTTTATGCATACTTAAATACCTTTTCTTTTTGTGGCGAGAGTTTTTCGTATCCTGGGCTACTTGTTTCCTGTATTCAAAAGTGTGTTTATGACAAAAATAGAGCATTGATGCAAAGCTTTTTGCCTTCTATATTGTTAAAATGATGCTAAGTACTATTAAAGACACACCATGTCAAGACATTTTCCAAATTAAGCGACACAAATCTGCAAAGTAATCATTAAGTTTGTCGAACCGAAATAGCAGACTGGTACCTGTGAACTTCGACGTTCCACATCCCATGTTGGAACTGCTGACTACATGTCCGGCTTGTGTTTTGGTTTCGCTTAAACTTGTATCTTTTGCCAACTGAAGTATCAGAATTTGCTTAGACTAAAATGCGTGCAGCTTTCGGCAGCTACGGAGCTCAGTTTTTGTTGTCTTTTGTTGTTTTGACATGCTAATAAACAGTGCTGTTTGTCCAGGTTTAATTAAGTCACGGGACACTTTGTTTCCGCCAATACAAGAGACAGAAGAATGGTACTTCTGGGAAGTATTTCAAAATAAATCGTGTGTTATCTTGCTCGTTTCATGGTAATGTGATACGCTGCACAAAACACATAGGTCACGGAGCTGATTTAGCTTTACAAACGAACAATAAACTAAGTATCCCAAGCTCAGGGAAGATTAATTCCATCACATTAGATGCACTTTTTCTTCTCGTCCTTTTGCGCTTTTTTTATGGCCGGCCTTTTCTTGGGCGCTTAATGAAAGACCGACATGTTTAATTCTATCAACTCAATATCGAGAAGTGCAAAACGCTTACGCCAAAGAAGACTTGGGTCGCCAGAAATAGCTGTGCATAATTTAATATGCTACATAATTAATTAGCGACCAAATTATGGTAAGTAAAGCAAAAAGATAAAAGACAAGTTGACATAGTAAAAACACTGTGTTCAGCGAAACGAAACTACTTTTAAAACCGTGTAAGTTAAAAGTTTTTGAAATGACCCCTGTTAAATCTCACTGACGAGTCGATCTAGATTTATGGAACATTTTTCTTAATAGACTATTGAAAAGCAGTGCCTATTTATTATCTTAATGATAAATCAAGGTAACGGACGCAAGAGAACTGGGGCGTGGACAGGAATCAACAAGGAAGGGGGGAGGGAGAAAAAAATCTTCTTCCCCCCCCTCAACGCCTTCCTCGTTAATTTTTGTCCTAACACCAGTTCTCTCGCGTCCGCCATCTTGATTTTGCTGTCTTTTTTCTTAAAGGTGATGAACTTTTTTTATTTTAGATGCCCTTGAAAGTTAGCAAACTTACTAGACTGAGAGTAAATGATTTTCTTTAACAATTTCAGTTCGAAAAAGGTTTTGTTTCCAACAAAAACTCGCCGGAGCAAAGAGCAGCCGAAGAACTATACGTTTATCTCTGGTTTTGCTAACAACAACTGCGTACCAAAGGGGCTGTAGAGTAAAAACGCAACTTTAATTTTTTTCTTTTTTGTCAGGGTTTTTCCTCGGCGAAGGCCCCGCCGGCTAAGAGAAGCGATGGGCTCTGGGGACGAGAATGGAGTATCAGTCAACCCGATACGCGCCGATCCTATATTAATCCGTTGAACTTGTCTTAATGTTGGCTGTGTGTTTACCGCTCTTTAACCAGCTCTGTTTATTAGTTCATTTTCACTAATCATTTTAACATTTGACGGTTACATCTTTCATTTATTTTCTTGCTTTTGTCAATTTTTCGTACAATTGCTTTGACAACACTTACACGCTCTTTTTAAAACAAGAACCAGTAAAATTGGCCGAGGCTCATTGTTCTTAATTTTTTGGCAATTTGAGCCTCGAATTGTTCTTAATTTGTTCTTATTTCTATGTGTGGTTTAAATCGTAAAACTGGCTTTACTCTGGACATTGTATTAATTAACAGTAACAGCGTTATTGAAATGAAGTTTTTTGTTCTTTTGCGTTGATCATTCTTTTACTACAAAAGCTTGCCTATTTCCCTATGAAGATACAGTATGCTGTATGCCTGTTTACAACGATTGTAAAGAACGACATTCTGAGGGTAGCGATTAATTTGAAGCAATTATAATGATAAAAAGAAAAAAAAAGTTGCGAATCATTTTTTGTAAAGCTAATAAAATCACTCAATCGAGCCTCAGCTTGTTCTTAACTTGTTCTTAAATTTTGGCCAATCTGAGCCTCGTTGTTCTTATAAAGTTGTTCTTCTAAAAAAAGCGTATAATGCAAAATGCCTGAGTTTTCTTTTATTAAATGTATTAACAACATAGCAGAGCTCAAATTCAGTCAGAAGTATTACTTTTTGCAAATTTATGATCATATTTTCAAGTATTTTTAGCATTACTTTATTACAAAACAAACATTTTCATTAATAATCATATGTAGCTTTCGTTTGTTGTAAGTTTTGAGAACGTTGTGCGTTAATTGTTTACAGGCGGACTACAGCTTCTCGTTCACTTCTTGTATCTGTTTTCCTTTACTTGCCATCTTCGTCTGCTTCTTTACTATATACGTCGAGTTTCTCCCCCAGACTCCTCCCTATTTATCTGGTTGCCCTTCGCTGCAAACGTCATCCTGGTATTTTTTAACACTTTGTAGGATGTCAGTCACTCCCGTCAGTATCTCCTTAACGTCTTGGATCTCTTCTAGCATCTTCTGTTTAGGATCTTCAAACCTTGGCGTTCCATCTTCCAGCTTTAAGTTTCTTGCTGTGTGAATGAACCGAGTCAGCCCATGGGCGACGATCTCGGTACCGATTTTGTCAAAGTCGATAACCGAAGATACGAGCGTGTAGCCGGCAAAATACTGCGCGTTTTTCTGGAAATCAGATTCCTCGGACACGTCATATCTCAGCACGTGTACGTCCAGTCGCAGCAGCGCGTTGTCAGCCCACACAATGTGCATGCTTTTGTGTTCCTACGGTATTGTTAGAAGAGAAGCCTTTTAGCCCGGTTGCGTAGATTTGCATTAGGGAGTTTAAGATACGAGTACGCAAACGCCGACGATGGCAGAAAACAATAGTGAATACACTAGCTGCACGTTGGAATGCACCGTGTGCGCCACCTGCACGTCGTCGACTTGAAAAATACAACGTGAAAAGCTCAGTTTTGAAGTTTTTGCGACTACGAGAACCACCTACAGAAAATTATGCTAATCTTTCTTTTACCTTTAAAACAATCACTTTTCTTTTCACAAAGCGTAAAATATGTCCTGATTCTTTAAAATAAATCCCCATATAAATCTTAAAATCATTCAAAAAGATCTTAATAAAATCGTGGTCGTGGTCGTTGTCGTGGTCACGTCAGGTTATATGAATTTTATATTAACGTAATTAGGAGATCTCGCAGTCATGTAGATTACCTGCATTCTTCCTACAGCGGACACTTGTGAGTCCCCAAGAAACACATCCAGTGTCCCTTTGATAAGATCCGTGACCACACCCTCCCAATCCCCCGAGATTACACTACTAACGGCCTCTTGTACGCATGCGTGAATCTTATTTTGATCAACAGAAGCATCTTTAATAAATGTTGAGCGGCTTTTTCTCACAATGGATTCGATAGGAACTCGCACAGCCTTGCATCCGCCGTCAACTAGTTCCTCCTGCAACTTATGGTAAAATTGGTCCAGTTTAGCTTCAATCCACCCCTGCATAGCCAGAAGACCATCCTTTGTTCTCTTCATTTCTTTTTTTTCAAGCTTTGAGTTGAACGAACCCATAATGAGCAATCTGAAGAAAAGCTTTAAATGTTAGAAAATTAATTTGCCTGTATTCAGGAGGGCGAATCAAGTGGGAAAGGGTGTTGAAGACAACTTTCACCGACCTCATTCCCAGGCCTCCCGTCGAGAGAAAGTAGAGGAAAGGGCCCTGGAAACGAGGTTGAGCACTTAACTAATACCTTTTTAATAATTCTTTTTGTTTTTCTCTGCTTTCATTAATATCATACATATGTAGACAAGTAACAGGAAAAGGGTCTCGTGGAACTAACAGGAATCGAATAATTCAAAGAGTGAATCCAACTACTTCAAGCTTGCCTCTGTCAACGGGTTAAATCAATCAAAGAGTGAATTAGGAATTAAGCAATAATTAGTGAAATAGTCAAAACGATGGTATTTTAAAGGAACCCAGTTTTGTCGGGATAGGTGGTGGGTGGTGGCACATATCCCCTACCCCACCCCTTTCCACTTTTTCAGAGCTCAATTTCTCAAAACCTGATTTAGGGGTATTGGTTGTTATTATAATATGGACTCCACTCTCCACAAAGAAGGCGTTGGTGCAAGCACTTTATCAATATCTATTTTATTGAACATGATATTTAATTTGCTCCTGAAATTCAGCATTTTTGAAAAAAGGTGGTGGGTGACGGCACATAATACCCCACCTCCTAAATTAGGTTCCTAGGAAGTACCATTGTTTTGACCTTTTCCCTTAGGAAGAAGCTAGCTTAAAAAAACAGCACTGACAATACAGGCCTGCGCAAAAGCCAAAAATTCGGCATTCCGTGTGAGCACTATTTTTGCTCGATTCAATCTCTCTAGTCTATCATTTGAACATAATTTGAAGCGCTATCCTACTATGTGTGTGGTCAGTGAAAAAAAATCAAACCAGCAAAGAAACACAGCGTGAAATTAGAGCGAGACTAAAGCTAATTCAGCTTTTTAATTAAGATCCAGTCAAGTCTTGAAAGTATTTTACAAATCTAATTGATTAGCAAATTTAAGTTTCCAAGATTTCTGCAGGTTTGCTAGACTATGTTATGAGGGTTTCAGAATCTTCAGCGTTTAGTCTTATGGGGATTTTAAATGTTGCACGTGCAAAAGCACTCAGTCGGCTAGGTTTTGCCAAGCGATAGAAGGACCCTTTTCCTGTTAGGGAAGAAGTCAAAACAATGGTATTTTTAAGGAACCCAATTTTGTCGGGGGAGGTGGTGGGTGGCGGCACATAGGCCCCTACCCCACCCCTTCCAACTTTTTAAGAGCTCAATTTCTCAAAACCCGATTTAGGGGATTGTTTGTTATTGTATTATTGACTTCTCTCTTCACAAAGAAGGCGTTGGTACAAGCACTTTATCAATATCTATTTTATTGAACATGATATTTGCTCCAGAAACTCAGCAATTTTGAAAAAAGGTGGTGGGTGGTGGCACATAATACCCCACCCCCTAAATTGGGTTCCTAGGAAGTACCGTTGTTTCGACCTTTTCCCTTAACGCCCTAGATATACAAACAATCTTAAACCTCAGGGCCGGGAAGTGTTCGAATGTGCGGGAAGACTACAGAAGAAATTATATCTTTTGAGAAGTTTCGTTTTATAATACCCCTCTGAATGAAAGATCTTTTAAAATTCCAATTTATCTTAACCTTAAAGTGCCTAAGACATGAAAAATTTTTTGCGTCAGCGGATAGACCTTGCTAAATGAAAAATATTGGTGAAAATTCTCTGCAAAAACCCGTTATTGTTCTTGAGATATTTTATGTTAAACCTCTAAAATTTTATCTTATATGTTAAAACATTCAAATCAACTGATGATGTCCGTTGTTGTAAGACAAATTTCAAATCTGCTGCAAATCCATAACCTTTGGATGAATTTAAACCAAACTTAGGATGATAATCATATCTTAAGGCAATCTTCAGAATAAATACTTACAGTGTCATCCAAAGGTTAAGGATTTGGCAGCAGATTTCAAAAAATTGAAAATTTGCCTGTCGACTTACAACTGGCATCATCTGAGTTGAAACAATGATAGAACCATAACAGATTTTGGCAAAAATTGTTCACCTCTAATTTAAGAAAAGTCTAACCACTGACATAATAAAATATTTCATGTCATATAGGCACTGACGTTAATAAACTCTTGATTTTGTGTTAATGGAAAGTTGCAAGCGACCACCTTTTAGGCTTTTCAGTCTTAGCTTTCGCGATCTAAGGCCCTGTCCACACTAAGACGCTCGGTGTTTGGCGGCGAAACCGCACCAATTTGGAAACTATTTTTAAAAGTGGATCCAAGAGAAAATGCATACGTAAATTGTCTTCGTGTGGACAGTCGAAAACGCATCGAAATAAATATACTTTTCTAAAAATCTTTCTAATACCTCTCGGTATTTCCCTTAATCGATCCCCAGCCTATGCTATCGAATGCGTTTGCCACTTTATAGATACATTCGCAGCCCTAAGGAGTAATTCTGCCTCATCACCTTTTCTGATTATGGCTGCCTGCTGGTTTCAGTCGGAGAAAACGGTAGAGTGGATGCAGATCGATCGATGCGTTTTCGATGGCACCAGAATGAGAAACCAAATGAAAAAGCATTAGTGTAACAATCATAAGACAAAAAAATTCTGTCTCGAAAGATTTTAGTGCCGTTATTGAACAAAACAATAGATATTTTCAAAGTTCCGTTCCACCATACCCATTTTCCAGAAAAAGGTTCTGGTTCGAAGTTTATCTTTTCTTCTTCCGCGTAGGGAAGAATGAGGTTATTTTATGCTCGCCTAATTGCTCGGATTGCTTAAGCACATTAATGAGATAATATAGGCCAGGTTGCCAGCAAAGAGTTCATATTACCAGCCAATTAAGAGTGAAGAAAACTTGGAACTAACTCAAGATGATTTTGCATCTATATCAAGAAAGACTATGAACACAATTTCTACTCTTGACAGCTGTACTGAAATTAAATTACACTAGCTTCTTTTAGTTTGATGCTGTGCTCTTAACAACCGCAAACAACATCCTGCCAAAACTTCATTTTTTTCTGTAAAATATAAAGAGCAATATATAAAGTATTGTTGTTGTTATGCTTCGTTATTGTCAGTTCATGGCTCAGGCAATTTTGATGTGCAAGTTATTTTCAAATTGAACTCACAAATTCTCCTTTTTCCAAATTCTCCTTTTACGTAGCCCGTGCACTTATTATGACAAACCTATCAACAAACTTACGCAGTCTATTCTAGATATAAAATTGTATCACTATTTAGGTTAAGAAATTCTCTTTACTACTTCTAGGGCCTGTTTGTTCATTAGTCTTTACATCTTGCTCGTATTTCTTTTGTTCCGTTAACTGGTTGGCTTTCTGAGGTAACATGTTTGAATTGTTTTAAAATTCTAAACAGTGTTATGGTGTTCTTCAGAAGCATTTCATAAAATAGTGAAAGCTAAAAGCTAAATTTCAAATGAGGCCTGGAGCTACTGTAGAGATTTAAAACTACTAAAACCTTAAAGGTTCGAATTACAAAGTTCCGAGCTTTTATCGGTCTACAGTTTCCCTGAAGATGCCGTCAGTAGATTGGCGAAAGCACGGAACTTTGAAATTAGAACTTTTTTAAAAGAACTTTCGGTAGTTTTAAATCTCTCAAAGTAGCTCTAGGCCTCATTTGAATTTTACCTTTAAGCTTTCACTATTTTTTGTATATGTAAAGCAAACCTTTATTGTAAAGATATAACAGTTGAAATTTTACCTTAACCAAGTTTTAAAAGTTACCGGCTTTTCAACAACCGGGCCCAGAACTTTATGGTCTCTACTTACTATCTTGCTTGATTTTTTTACGAAAGAGAAGAAAAATAAAAGATGTATTCAAAGCATTGTTTCTGACACTTCTAACAAAAAACGCATATACGTACACATGAGAAAGACAAATTATTATAGGGAGGAGAGTTTAAGATAAACCTACCTTGTTGTCAAACACCTAAACTTTGCTCTACTCACGTTTTAATATGCCTGCTTGGTTCACGGCGCCTTTGTGGCAAAAGCACTCGAAATAAAAGGTTGCGTAGTACTTATCAACTGCTTTTAGGGAAATAATTTGTCCATTTACTCGGCTTTGATTTTCTGGTGGCAGTGCTGATGGTTCATACTAGTTGGCCGGGGGAACTCGAAGTGACAACGCGGAACTTAAGAAAGTTATAGACCTGTAAAGACCGCTTCACAGATTTTGCGCAGATCGAGAATGTCAGATATAGGCGAGTTTTTGTTTAAATTTTTTGCCTCATTAGTATACGCACTCTTCTTTCTAATTCATCTATACAGAAAAAAAGCTTCTGAATAGTGAAACGCTTTTGCAGGACAAACTTTCTCGATCTGAAAATATGAGTAATCTCCGAGAAATGGTTTCGAAAATTTGGAATTTTCCGAAGATTGTGTGGCTCGTTATATCGTTCTTGTCTCCCGCTGTTTTGCATTTTTAGTGTCCACTACACTTATAGAACGGAACGTTCGGTCATATTTTGATAAGCATTCTCAAGTTTTAAAGTCGGTCGTTGTTTATCTCTGTTTACGTTCTTTCTACGACTTAAGTTGTACGCCAATGAAGCAGAATTTAAACAATGACGTCAACTGAGACTCGCCTATAAGTTAAAAGTGCATGAAGCTCAAAACTCAGAAGAAAGCAAAATTAGTACTAGTTTGAGTAACAGGTTCTAAAATTTGACTTTACAAGACTTTTCAAGAGAGTAATTTTTCTAACCCAAATTAAACATATGTAGCTTATGGCTTAATTCCAAATATTTCGTACACGAGCGGTCAACAAGTTTTACCCTGAGGCATTGAAACTTAAAAGCTTTTTTGAAAGTCAAACCATCGCCCCTATATACGTGACTCGTTTTGAATATAGGTATATAGTTTTTAAAAAACTATTGAATGCATCGGCGAGTGAATATACACTCTTAGTGTTATGTGATGTATGAATTATCGTCACCGCGAGATGGTAGGAAAAGCTGATGTTTCGAGCGTTAGCCATTCGTCCGAGCATCTATGTTTTAAAGTCAGTTGTTGTTTATCTCTGTTAACTTATATATAAGTTACTACAACTTATGAAAGGATGCTGTAACAGTTCGTTATAAGATCTGAGATTCCTAATCAAGTGTTGCTGTTGTTAGCCAGAATTTTTTGGGGGGCCAGGACCCCCCAACCAAATTATTGGGGGGAGGGGGGGTGGAAGTAACCCCCCGTTCCGCCGCCCACGTGTAAGAAAGCTGCTGATATGTTACAGGATCGCTTTGCGAAAATATAAGTTTGTTTCTTTTTTCTTTCGTATAAGTTTCTTCAATCTATACCCTTTTTTGGATGCACAGTTCTAATTGTTACACTTTAATATAAAGTTGAACTTGTGAGTTGCTTCTTCTCCTAGTCAGTTTTTGCTACATTCTGATTGGCCACATGAGATGACGTAAATCTCTCATCAATCATCACTACCGGTTCTATAAAGCGTGTCAAAAGAAGTTCTTAATATTTGTTTTCATTGTTTTAAAAAACACACGTTTCAAATTGTTTTCACTGTCTACACAGAAACGCTAAAACAATTAAAATACGATCGCATCCCAAAGAAGCATGGGTACTGCATATAACTACAGGTTCGACTCGACAAGCCCGTAGGGAAGGGGGTGCGATTGGTGCGCTCCCGGCCCTCCCTCCCCACAGGCTGCGAAGGTACACTTTTTTGTTAACCAACTATTTAAAAAGCAACATCCTCTACATGCACATAAACGAAGACCCGCGAGTGATTTAAGAAAATGCAAGGTTAAAAAGACGTATAATACAGTTCTGTTCTGATTCACCATTTAAGAGGGAATGTCCACTAAAACCATAGTTATTCTAGGGACTGGTTATGAAAGCCGGTAACCTTCAAAAGGGAAATACAAAGAACGTACAAAGTTGCTTTGTTGTAGGTTGAACGAACCGTGAGGGTGCACATTCTTTGTTTCAGGTTAGTGAGAATGTTTTGACTGGCTACTTGTTGATTTGCATCTCAAAACCTTTTGTATTTTGTGCATCTTTAACACTAGTAAACAAAAGAAAACGACGAACAAAGACCTACAACAATGGTTTCACAACCAGTCCCTGGATTAACCATGCTAAAACCGAGTAAAATGGAAAATATGTGGCACATAATGAAAAATCAAAATCCTTCATATTTTGTCGAAAGATACTCTTATCTATCCTAAGAAATGTGTTGGGCTTTTTTTCTTCAGCAAATAATTCTAAATCCCCAAAATAACGGCTTTTCGTCAGCACCCCGCGAATGGGCAAAACATGCAATTTCACAGCAAATTACGGTATGTTACAAATCTTCTAATATTTGCTTCGCGTCAACACTAAACTGATTTTGGCTCATGAACGTGTTGAGGAAGCCCTGATAAGTAATTTGAGCCCAAATGTTAGCTTTTTGTCAAAATTATAAAACCTTCGGAAACCAGTGAATCTGACGAAAATCTGCTTCGCTTGAAATCGGTTACTCGGCGGTATTTTTTAAAAGGGAAAAATTTATCCCGGGACAATTTTGAATCAGTAAAAATCCATATTTCCCTAAAGTAGGAATGCTGAACTTAACGGGGATATAAAATTCTCTGCGGGGCTCTTGACCTTTGCGAAGTACGGAAACTCTCAAAAACAGCAACATTTCATAATCTATCGGGCTAATCCGTCATCACAACAAAATTAAAAACCACCGCTTGTTTTTAACCATAGAGATACTGCCCCGCCTCTAGATCTCACCGTTTTTTTTTTTATATTGATAGGGATAGTTAACATTAGTTATTAAATTATATGGTAAATGTTTCAATTGGCTGTATAAAATAAATTTTTGAAAATAAAGAATTATGATTCAAAGTCGACTGATATCTTAATGAAAGCGTCGACTTTGACGTGTTTTTTCTTTATTATACTGAAGATTGTCATTATGAGCCGTTGGCACTGAACTCGATGTCGGTCAAACTCACAAGAACTTTTTATTATGCGGCCGTAAGAAAGACCACAATATCCAAAATGACGCGTGTGACTCCTTTCGCTTTTGCGCTCTGCTCTCCAACAGTTCTTGGAAAATTAAGCCAGGGAAGTGCGAAAGGTATAGAGGTTCTAATGGTTTGTTTTATATACGGAAAATTACCGTTAGATGAGTCACAGAATTTTGACAGAGTTGACAACAGATCTAGACGACGATTAGGGGCCGCCGGAAAATTGGACGTTAAGGTCCTACCCCCCCCCCCCCCTCCGTATTGTTTTTTGTATTCTATCTTTCATATATGGTACTATTCATAGTAGTTTATGAATTTGGTACACGCATGACACGTTGATTTTTCTCTGTCACGAGTGGTCGCTATAAAGCGCTTTTATCATACACAAATGTAAACATTCGACAAAATTATTGCCGAAAGCAATAATAGTCGCCTGTTTAGCCTAGTTGGTAAGGCGCAAGGCTATCGTGCGGGAGGCCCGGGTACGATTCCCGGTGCCGGACCTAAAATTACTGAGGAGAAGGTGCTGCAAACGGTTCTAAAGACCTTCGCTTCTTCTCGGATAAGGACGTTAAACCGTAGGCCCTCGGTGTCCAGTAATTGGGTTGTAAAACCTGTTGGGTTCTCCGACTACCTAAGAATAGTGAAGCTTGAAAAAACTAAATAAAAAGATATAAGCATACCTTCATGTCATATGTGCTGCCGTCCTTCAGCCCCTTTTACACGAGCAATTTTTCTTTGACAAGTTGCTTGACAGTTTTCATTGCTCGTGCAAATGGTCAACAAGTTTTCCTTTACAATTTTTCAATGACAAGGTTTCCTTTTTCGTGTAGACGACGAGAGAAAGTTTTCCTTGACAAATTTTCAGTTCACTATAACAATTGTATTCTTGCCACATTTTCCTTGTTGTCCGTCTACACTAGCAAATTTCAGATTTGACAATTTTCCCTTGACAAGGAAAAATTGTCCAGTTTTCTCTAGGAAAAATTGCTTGTGTAAAAGGGGCTTTAATATACGACAAGGGTAATTGGAATACGGTAATTAAGTTTGTTATTGAAAATTTTGTTTAATTTTTTTAAGCAATATCCTGTTTATTGACTTGGTGGACAACTGCTGCCTACCATGTAGACTTTGATGCCTGAAACGCGGTATATAGTATATATTTGTCCCTATGCACATACACATATCACAACTGAATAGTGCATTTATTTAGATATCATTAACGTGCATTGATTCCATTTAAATTGTATTGAATTGGATTTCTAAGCTCAATCTATTCATTTTTTTGTAATATTTCAAGCCTTTTTCTTTAACGTCCACGGTCAACTCCCTTGCCCCCTCCCCCTTCTTATTGACGTTAAGCGGGACGGAATCGATTTTCCGACGGTCCCTTAGTGTTTTGGATGAGAGATAGGTTGGTAACGAGCGTGAATGATCCCAAGCGGATGTAATGCTTTCCTCGATCGATTGTTCACGTACACGCTTGCACAGAAGAAAATGAGCTTCAGGAGTGCGGTTTTGAGCCTACTATTTCTTCCTTTCTTTCTCCGTTGGTTCGGCATTCCTCTAGTTTTGTACCCTATTCTAGTTTTCTTCGGATTCCTCGCTTCTGGAGGAAGGAGTTTCCCACGAATATTCTTTAAGACGTTTTACCGTGATTTCAGGTATGTAAACATGATAAGATTTTAAGAATTCCACTGTCAGAGAACACTTTTAATCAGACCACAGTAGTTTGCTGTTTTTTATCTCTAACGATTACAGCAAATTTCTCGTGTACACCAGAGCTGTGTTGGTACTCAAGCTGTTAGCAGTGTTATGGTTTTGGCCCGAACTGAAGTCTTGAAACAAGACAAGGAAAAATGTGCCTTAAGCCTAAGGAGTTTATAAGCTCTCTTAGCTTGCTTCTTCAGTTCTTGGCCTTTTTGACCCACGTACACGACTGATCTTTTTTTATACTTTTCGTGAAATCAGTTCGGGAGAATTTTGCTTCTCGTCTTGAGCATTTTGTTGTGTTTCATCAATTCCCTTAAATTTTCTCAGTACAAAAAGTCTTGCATGCGTGAGATATGTTGATATTAGCACAGGCGGCCAATTCAAAGAGTTCGAAATAAGTGACGTCATTAATTCGCATTAGATTTCCAACGGTCGCTCTAGATCCGAGTCTAAACTGAGTTTAAAATCAGACCAGAATTGTATTATTTTTGATAGATGCTATCCAGAAAACCCGTAGAAAACGGCCAAAATCTCCCATTTCTACACATCATACTGCAACCATCTTTACATATATCTAATTCTCAAGATATCGGACGTCTGTGTGGAAAATCGTCGTGATTCAGCACATATTATTGCCTCATCTTGGCATTTGAAAACCCGGGGGGTACTCCCTATATTGAGATGGTAGGTATGACCGTCGTATTTTTTAGGGGTTAAAATTGCCAGTCTGGTATTTTTTAGGGGTTGTAAAAAGAAATCCGGTGTTAATCCAAAAGCCTGGTATTTTTTAGGGTTCAAAAACGCAAAGCTATTGGACTGCATGCAGTCCCGTGCTTTAGCAAATGTGCATACTGATAAGAAATATGAAAAGGCGTCCTTTGGCGAGCGTTCTACTTTGCGCGTGCCTTTATTTAATGCGTATCACGTTTAGCACAGCACGAGGGGACTAAACGCCGACACGCTAGCTACCGAAGGGAAAAATTTCAGCTTTCAATTGGTATCTTTTAGGGTAATTTTAAAACCGAAAGGTTTTTTTTAGGGTAAAAAATTTTTATCCCCAGGTATTTTTTAGGGTATTTTGGGGACTTTTCTGACAGTAATCCCTACCCTTTTGAACCCGAAGTACCCCCCCCTGGGTTGAAAACTATAATCGAACTTATTTGTGCTTTCACCATGAGGACAAACATGAAGGACCATTTTTGCCATGTGACAAGTCAAATCTTCCCCACCTCCACACCCAATTGCAAGGCAATAATTGAAACTTCAAACAGCACTAAAAAGCCATGCTTAAATTTTCAAAACAAAATATCCAAGGTTGTACCAATATTGTACAACTTCAATATCATTTTAAAGGGCAGCTGCATAGTTTTTGAAAATATCAGATATATTAAAGGTTCAGTGCTTGAAGTTTTCTGCGAGCGACTGTGTCCAGCAGGTGAACGGAGTTGCCAGCCTTGTTAATTATTATGTAGTGATGCGAAGCCGCGTGAGGATTGCAAGACAGAAACCTATCCCAAAACCCATCTACATGACAACAATTACCACAATTTACACAAGGTAGGCAAAATACTTTTATTTTACCGTCTCAATCATGTATTCTGGGATAGCATCTATCAAAAAACAAGACAATTCTGTTCAGGTTTTAAACTCAGTTTAGACTCAGATCTAGAGCAACTGTTGGAAATCTAATTCGAATTAATGAAACCACTTACTTTGAACTCTTTGAATTGGCCGCCTGTGATATTAGCGCACCTATCAAATGCAAGTCCAGAGAGAGGGGGGG
>JAOBAT010087439.1:0-18197 GCA_026413305.1 Hydrozoanthus tunicans
CCTCAACATCGTTTAGCCGTGCCAAATCAATTTTAGGACATCCCCTAAGAAACCATGGAGAAACAAACATAACATTTTCATAATTCAAAAAATAATTATTTTGATAATTTTATAGCTGCTCATTCAGAAAACTAAAATAACTGATAAAGTATGTCTTTTTGAATGATTATAAATCAATTCCTACTGTTTAGGAACCACCAAGTGTTTTAACTAAAACTATTAATTCTCTAACTTTTCAGACATTTTTTGGCCTTACACTACATCTTGCTAAAAAAGTAATATGAAATCAATCAACATACTTTGTGCTTGTTCATTTGAATACCAATCTTTACATTAAAACTAGAAAACAAATATTGACTACTATTCACACATGGAATAAAAAGGGTGTTGTATCTATTTGAATTGACAGCAAAATTTCACACCCATATTGCCCACTATCACAAAATTCAGTGATATACAAACTTTAGAACCAGCTGTTAAAATAAGTGGCCTTTCACTTTGCTTATAATCTCATTCTATCTTTTGACCCAACTGGTGAAGCCCAATGGATTAAGTGACCATTCCCTTTGATCACAGAAAATTTTTTTAAGGTTCTAAAGTTTCAACTCAAGAACATGAGAGCCGGAAGCAGATTAGTAATAAGTTTGTAAACCTGGTAGAAATGTTCTTGGCAGCTACACAACTTCCATTCATTCCTACTAATGCCTATTATCTTGCATTATTCTGTATAGCTAAAATTTCCAATGCAGTTAATGAATGCAACTAACTATTATTTTCAATAATGTCCAAAGCATTACCATTACACTGACAAATGTGAACTTTTGTCAAATCTTTATCACCTATTTCTTGTTAGCATCATGGGCAAATTCTCGAAGAATTTTCCTTGCCATTGCAAAATTGTTATCCGCAACAATCAATGCTCTCTTTATTGCTTCTCTAGGATAACCTTGAGCTTCTAAAATCTGAAAGTCTTCCTCATAAAACTGAATAGCTCCAGCACCTTGTTCTCTCGATTCTTCGCTTCCTCCAGCCTCAAGCAAAGAAGGATCAAGTATACCAGCGTATGTTGGATTACTGAAAGCATTGGAACCAGCTAAAAGACCTGGATGAGATCCAGCAGACCAGCTTTTTCTCGCTTCAAGTCGAAGCGCAGGAATTCTGGGAGACCTTGCACCCAGCCTCGGCATAGTTGCAATGTCTGAAGACGAAGTACTTGCTGATTTGTAAAAGTTCTCGCACAAGCTTAATTCAGAATTCAAAACATCATCATGTGATTTTGATTTGAAAGGGGGACCAGCCTTGCTTTCTCCAGACCCACCCTGGCACACAACTTTGTTCACAAAAGGATCAACCTTAAATGGATCAAATCCAAATGGGTCTTCTGAAGTTCCAAAGCCATTGTTGTGTAGTCCATTCTCATTAACATCCTCCCTATGTTTAAATATTGGTAATGGCGTATCATATGAGGATGACTCACTTGAGTCCTCAGTGTCTGCAAGGGTGGTCGAGCTAACAGGCACGTTATAATCAGCATCGTCCTTATCTTCTGAGTCTGGTGTCCCAGGATACTGCAGCTGAGCATAATTTGTTCGCTTTTCATTATTCGGAACAAACGGTGTATCAGACGGTGTTGTTTCAATATCGGCATACCCTATAGTAAACTGACGTTCATCAGCCCACTTTTTCATGTCCGGTTTTTTCGGAGGCTTTTTGCTGCCATTATTTGACTTTCCTTTCTTCCTTTCAGGTACTGCTGGAGGGAACTCATTACCCTCTGAGTCAGAGCTACTAGTTGGAGGTAGGGGGGGTGGGTCCCTGCGAGCAACTTGAGGTGATGCCTGTGGTGAACTATTAGGTGATCCACCAGGTGAATTAACTGGTGAAGGCACTGGCGAATTCCGTGGAGATCCCCACGGGGATCCCCGATTGGGCGTTCCTCTTGGTGTAATCCTTGGTGAAGAAAATGGTGAGTAACTTGGAACTGCCAGTGTTGGTGACATTGGCGTCTGTAAGGTGGGTGTGGATTGATAAGATTTCCGTGGAGGGAGAGAAGGGGGTATGTCTCCTAGTGCTGAGGGTCTCTGTGACATCTCTTGCTGAAGATTTGGACACCAGAGAGATGGATCCTTGGGTAGTAACCAGTAAATAATTAAAATAAAAGAAACTAAACGGGTTAAAAATAATATAGTGTAAAAATCTGATGAAAACCCAATTATGTATAAGCCTCAGGGTGCTAAAGAACCATCACTTGAAACAAAAACTTCTTTAATGTAGATAAGCCCCTAGGGGGGAGGGGGAATATTCAAACTTAACAAACATGGTTAACAGTATCATCAACATGCTGTGAGCAGAAAACCTAAAAAATAATTAGTTTCTTGAACAAAAAATAGTGCTCTCAAAATGCAAAAATTCATCCATGAATTAAGCACCCCAGAAAATGAGCCCAAGCCCCCCCCCCCCAATCCCTCAAGAAAAACCTTAGTGAGAGGAGGCCTTCAACCAAAGACAAACCTTGGGACTATTTTATTGTATACTGGTACATGTGTAAACATGTTCTACATAGATAAATATGTGGTGTCACAAATGTGGAACACTTTACCCTTTAACCTCTAAGAGTTCCAAAGATGAGTTTGTAAATTCTCCCAAATTAAGTCCATCGTATTCCTATGAGGAGTTTGGAATATTTTCTTAATTCATCTTCAAGAGTTTTTGGTGGATGATCAAATTTCATATTCTCAGCACTAACCAGCTTGTTTTCTTTTTCTTCTGTAAGGAGAACTTAGATGTTGACACCGGCTGAAACGGTTAATACCCAAGTCTTCTACAATAAAACTAAACCTCAGGTCTTGAAGATTCTATGCCTCATTTGTGACACCACTCCTATATAGTTATCCTTTGGCTGTCATAAGAATCAACATTTGCAACTGAACCCAAGGCCATTGGCAAAGGGTTGAACCATTAACTATGCCACATTAAATACACAGCCTACAGACAGTACTGTCTTGTCCTTAGAGGAGAATCATTGGGAGAATTTAAAATTTCATTCTAAGTCACTTATGTCGTTTTTACACTAGACCTTTCAATTAAAATGCAAAGATACATAAAGTTACTAGCTGCTATCAACAAAATCTGTTTGGTATCAAGACTTTTTCTTGTAAATCTGTCTTTCACTATTGACAATCTTTAAATAATCCCTCATTCTAACAACCCTCCCATCTCATGAGTGGCTGAAGCAAAAAATTATTAGGGGGCACAGTGGAAGTTGTTAGCAAGTAAGTTGTTGGGGAGGCCCAGCTCCAAGAGCCCCCCATCACCCACAAGTTCTGCTGACCATGCATTTTGAAGGTTTAATAATAAGTTAGTCCCCCAAAGGCTATTAGAGTGTTTAAGGTATAATTATTCTGTTATTTTGAGCCAACAAACCTCCATGATGTCATCATCATCCAGATCTTGATTGTTCTCTGAAACAGGTCTTGTGGAGTGGTTCTTGGATCTATCAACAACAGTTCTGTGGGATGGTTCAAATGGATCCACAACCACATGCTCCACATCTTTGATTTCCGAACGACAAAAAGGGCACCCTTCCCCACCGGTGACTTGCCACTGGTCAAGACATTGATGACACATCAAGTGGCCACAAGGCTCAATTCGAACATCTTTGTCATTTTCTGCACATATTTTACATAGCTGAAATGTTGAGCCCATCTCACAGTAAAGCTCGTATTGCTCCTCTGTTACTCTGATGTGATCTTCTGGAGTGATGATGAGATGCTGGCTTAGATCTGGGTTGTGGTCCTCGCCATCAGGGAACAGATAGCTGAACAACATTTGAGAATCATACAGTTAGCTCAGGTCTGTGGAAGAATTGTTCTAGTTGTCACCAGCTTTTTTTTCTCAGAAGAAAAAACTTCTGAGTCCTGAACTGGTACCAAATCCATGATACTCTGATTACCGGTCAGATGCTCTACCCACTGAGCTACAGGAAATCACACTGGAAAGCTTGAAAAATATGGTTGCAGAATTGTTGTTCGGGTTGTCACAAGCTTCTTTTTCTCAAAAGAGAAAAAAATTTTAAAGTCCCTATCAAGCTTATTTTTTTCCTTTTTATATTAAAACTGTTGTCATCCGTGAACTCGAAATTCATATAACCAGAGAAAATTTCCACGTCTAAGTATGCTTCTTAATAACAGAAAGATTGGAATGTAAACTTTGACCGAGTAGGCCAGGGACTGGTAACCTGTGACGTAGCAGCAGTGAGTTCTGTGGTTTTTGTTTAAAAATATTCATTTCTGTTAGAAACTGTCGTATAATTTTTATTTCAAACATTTTCAAAGGAATAAATCATTGATTAAAGTTATAACAATGTGACTATTGTAGCCAGAAATGAATTTTTTGAGATAAAAAAGACTGTCTCTGCTTCATGCCTCCTGCTACGTCATCATTGCTTGCTTCAAGTCTAAAAAATGTAACAGGAATGGCGAGAAAAGGTTTTATTTTTGGGAATTACTGTTATTAGAGGGTTCTACTTTTCATCTGGAACTTAAAAGAATTAGCTTGATAGGGACTTTAAGACAACCAGAACAATTCTTCCACAGCATTCATTCAAGCTGACAAACTTTCATACCATCTATTAGCTTGTATTCATAGTATATGCAAGGTTTTCATTTAGAGCAAGTGAGTTCAAGGCCCTGCTTGGCCACTGTATTGGGTCCTTCAGCACTGAAGACACTTTATCCAGGTTGATCCAGCTGGCTTAGGTAGAATAAATGAGTAACAGTTTCGGCTTTGACTAATCTACAATACACTAGTGTGTCCTGTTCCAGAGAAATCAAAGACTGCCATTTACATTAACTCTACAGAAACTGGAGCTAAGCACTTCTGGCCTATTTAGCTTTCTTCTTACAAACCCTCTTGTTAAGGGTTAAGTCTGAAATGGCAGGAAAATGAAGAGTTTTTTAATCTTGTATCTCAAAGTATATTGTCTAGTAGAACAAGTTCTTAGTCAGAATTTTTGGCAGACTGAAAGAGCACTCCTGCAATTCATTTAAACCTCCAATGACTGGCCTATACTAGCAAGAAGGGGGTAAAATGCTTTTGAGTTACCAGGAAAAGACACAAACAAATCTCCACAAATTAGAAAGTTTTGAAACAAGTTCAATCTGACAACTCCTAGAACTAACTTGATTCCAAAACAAGAATCTGGACTTACTATCCTTCTCGAGAACCATCAATGAGGGCTTGACAGAGTGACTTGTTCTGGGGTATGGTTTGAAGGATTGTGTGATCTGGAGTGACATAGCCAACTGCCCACTGGCCCAGTCTAGTGCAACTTAGTCTGAATATATAACTGCCATTTTACAAAAAGGTGTTAGTATCTGTGCAAGACAGGTTTAGTAAACTTAATACAGATTAGTAACACATTAGGAACAGGTGAAAATGTAAACATCATTTTTGATGATGGAACAAAAATTATTAAAAATACCAAAGAAAATTTGATGAGACAACTTTGATGCAATTCAAGGTATATCTTTGAAAGATAATAAAAATGTTTTCAACTTTCCTTGACAATGCCTTTTATTTACAATGGCTCACAGTCCAGAAACTTAAAAACTTCTAAAAATGAATTATGTGAAATTAATTACCCAAGTTTAGTGTTACTTACTTAAAGAAACCCCATTTTCCTCTCCAAAATGGGCCAGATTGTGTTTTAGAGGCTCCAAAGTTCAATATTTTCATGGGGGAATTATGTCCCCTGACTCCACTAGAATGCTTGCGACCTAAGGCCACTTGTTTCTTGGGGCCTACACCCCCTCATTTTAATTTCTTGGCACCATTCCTGAACAAACAGCTACTTTTTTCAAGCAGCCCTCTATTTCAAAACATTCTGAAAGCCTTGCATGTATAATCCAAAATAATGAAGATTCATCCAGTCTTTTTTGGCAAAACTTGACGTGCTGACTTTGTTTTACGAATGCCCTAAAACAATATTTGATTTCAGGTAATAATGTAGCCAGCTTCGACACTCTTCAGAATTAAATATCTGACCAGTAATTGTGATAAGGAATAAATTCTTAACTGCCCCAGCTAAAGTGCAACATATAAAAAAGCAATAGTGTTTAATTAAAAGATTTGGCATACATGCTACTACTATAATTCCACAACTGATCACAACCAAATTAGTCCTTCAGATGAAAAAGAAGTGAAAGAAACAGTTGACAATCAATATTTGGGCCAGAACAAAGAAACCCTTAAAAAGCATTGAAATATTCCTTGAGTTTTGGCTAAATCTTAACCACATTTGCTTTATACTACATAATTTTCAGCTGAAAAGTTAAAAACAAAAAATAAATAATTGTTGCTTATTATAGAACAATTGTTATGTCACAATTTTGCCGCAGATACCCCAATTAATTTGAGATGGTTTGCTTTGAATATTTAAATTGAAATAATTATTACATTTGCATGTCTTTTGAGCCCTACTGACAGTGCAGTACTGGTAATAACAAACCCACATCGAATCAATAAATGAAACACTCCTAAGAACACAGAAACAAAGAAGAACCGCAAATAAACCCTCTTCACACAAAAAATATTTTAAACATATCAAAAAACTGTAGCCAGCACCAAAGTCAGCATATCGCTATGGGCAGAATAAAAAAATTTCGAAAACATTAATTTTGATCTCAAAATTAAAGCAGATATAAAGTTTTGAAACTTGATCATTACAGAGAAATGTACGGGAAAAACATTAAAATGAAGATGAATGGGCATTCATGCCCACCTACTTTACTTTTCATTGAATAATCAATGACCCAGTTTCAAACCTTCATATCTCCGTCAAATCGCAGCCAATCTTTCTGAAGCTTTGTAGTTTTACTATTATTAATGTGCTGAGATTGACTGCAGACTCATTTTACTGATATTAAAACTGAATATATTTCTATGCCATGCTAGCATGATAAAGGTCGATAGACCTTCTTACATAAAATTGTAATTAGGTTTGCTGGCTACAACAAGTAATCAAGTGGCATAGCCTTGCACAAATGCCACTGTAACTTTAATCTATCTTCACACCAAAAGCTTAACTTACCTTCCGGGCTTGTTGATATGCTTCTGAAGCCTGGCTTTGACCTCATCATAAGTCATGAACGCACAATATCCGCGATGGGTCACAGCCAAAAGATTCCAATTCTTCAACAAATGTGACCAAGGCTGAAACAACCTTGTGAAAACATCGTACTCAAATACAGAAATATGATCATTACATGTAAGATCGATTGTAGACTTTAGTGCCATGGCTTCAAGACCAGATGTAATTGGGTGTTCTGAATGCAGTGTCTGTCTGAATAATTTCCAAGGAACAATGGTTCTGCAACAAGCAGTTCAATGAAACTTTTCAGTAAATTTCATTTTTTTACCTAATCTGCAAACACTCTTGTTTTACAACAAACAAAGGATATTTCATTATTATTATCATATAAAGTTGCTTAAAGCACTGGCAGATGTTATACCATTCAGTGTCTGAACAGAGTGAGTATGTCATAGCCATTGACAAGGGGTCGTCAAGTTTTTTCGTCTTTTATCTAACACTCTAGCACTTTCCTTAAAATCCTAACCATTCCCAGTAGAGCCGTTTTTTGTAATAACTCAGTTTTAATCTTTATATCTAGCTTCTCAATCCATTTAACCAGGTTTTTTGACGCACTTCCAAGGGCAATAACAATGGGCAAGATTTCACCTCTTTCATGGATACATCAATGATACCACACACTATTATCATCACATTTATTAATATTAATATTATTATTATTATTACCATCATTATTATCATCATCATTTACTGAGTGATCAATATCATTTTAACATCGCAGGAGCAATCAGAGATACTGTTTTCAAGTGTGTGTATTGAAACTCATGAATGCATTCTTCATTGAAGCAGTCCAATTTATTAGGTAATAGCCAGTAGGTGTAGCCTTGGCTACACAGTGCGACATTGCCTGCAATGTTGCCCGCATTGGGAGAATTTCGCCATGTAGCCACTTTTGAAATCGTTGCAGGCAATGTTGCGCAAAGTAGAAACTGATCCTACTCCTGCAACATTGCATGCAACAGTTTCATTGTGTGGCTACACGAAGGGTTTCAGTTGTGTGCAACCTTTTCGTACCATGTAGACATGGCTTTATACTCTTCCGCATTAACAGGAAAATCCTGGTAAAATTGAAAGCAGAGTGATTTTCATATAATTGAAAACAATTTGAAGTAAGGTATATACATCATCATTGTGTTTGAGATGCTATGGGTAGTTTAAGGATGTAAAAACCAAATAGCCTTGCCACACAAAAGAGCCTCCTGCATTTTGGACTAACGAGGTTAGCAACACTGATTGAATATTTTAAAATTTGCACACTTCTAAAATTTGTTATATTTTTACCAAAAAAAACAAAAGTTGTTATATCAGCTTAAATTATCTAAAATTAAACAGCATTTGCAATGGAAAATTATACAATGCAAACTAGAAATATCTTTACATCCAATCATTGGAGCTTCATCTGTAAAACTGGCAAAACAATATAAAAATTTTAAAATATATATACAAAATTTTTCAAATATATAAAAACATAAAAATAATGTAAATATATTATAGTCAGACCCTCTGATATTATTCAATCATGTAATCCCACATTATTGACCAAAAACCGCATAATGCCGTGTAGTTCACAAGTTTTTGCATAAACCGTACTGCTAACAAAACCCATTTTTAAAGGGATAAAAGAGTTCTAATATTGTTTCATGGAGTTTTGTCTCTAGCAACCCAATAAAATTGCTAAAATATTACTTTTAAAAATCACATAACTTAACCCACAATAGCGAATACCTAATTTACTGCACAACTAGCCCTATAATGCCGTAAAATTTTCCATTTTTCATTGCATAATATTGGAGGGCCTGTATAGCTTAAATATAATAAGAAAATAAATAGAAAATTTGCTCAGTTCTAAAATTTGTTATGTTTGCCAAAAAAAGATAAAAGTTGTTATCGCAGCATAAATTATCTTAAAATAAACAGCATTTGCAATGGAAAAATGTAAGATGCAAACTAGAAATATCTTAACATCTGATCAATGGAGCTTCATCTGTAAAAACTGGCAAAAAAAATACTTTGTGGTATACTTGCTTGCTTATTTCCTAATTCACTATTTTAAGCTCCATTCACACGTGTCTTTTACACCTCATAGCATTCATTCTAAAAAGCATTTACCATAACTCAACTTCTTTTTTAATACCCTTTAATTCTCAAAACTTGAAAACTTCAGTTTTGTTTAGCAAGGACAGCAGGAATGAAGAAGAAAAGTCAAAATCCCAAAACTTACCATTCTTAGAATAAGACAGTATTATTATGTAACAACCAGTTTTTTCCTTTTCTCAAAAGGTTTGGCAATAAAATTGATCCATTACAACACAATCACAAGAGTATAAAATAATATTTGAACTCTTAAATGAAAATTATTATACAGTCATACAATAAGTGCATGGCAAAAGAATATATATTTCACAAGCATGGTTATCAGTTCTAAAACAGGAATTGACAGAGAGGAAATCTGTAGTTCATTCTTTATACTAATCCTTATAATATTTCCTCAACTTGTCGCATAATTAAAATGATTTTCTTACTAAACAAAACATTAAAATGAAATATGAATAATAATGAGATACTGTATAAACGAAATTATTTTACTAAAACGCTTATAAAATCTCGACTTAAGCTGAAAATTGTCTTAGGATGATTAAAGAAAACCACAGTGACAACACCATTGCAATAAATTTCTTCCTTGACACTGATATTACTCATACAAGTTTACTTTCACTTCATAATTTGAAATTAAGCCATTACCCAACCAACTTGGTGTTAGTGAAAATAATGTTGAGCAAATGAACAAGCCCCTTGCAAGAGCATATAAGTATAAATAAACAAATTGAAGACTTAAATATTGACTTTAGAAAAGGCTGAACGTGCTTTTACTGAAAACTCAAAACTCATTTTTAAAAAATAAATCATTTTCAAGAATATTACGAGGGAGCCAGTTGTTTAGCACGTATGTCTGTCTATTTGTATCACTACAAAGTGGAAAAATTTAGTTTGGCTTATAAAATATACTTTGGCGGGACCACAATTTGTTTAGCATCAAAGTCTCCAATTGCATAGCGAAAACACAGTTACTTAGTTCTTTTAATTCGTCTACATAATTTCTGGTGTTTTAATGATATTATATCAACTCTCGCGACATTGTATTCAATCACAATGCATGTAGATGAAATGGTTGGTTTTGTTCCTTTTTGTCTCAAATGATAAAATGCAACACCAAGTTTACGAATCAAAAAAGTTGAAATTTTCTTTGTGCGAACGGCACAAAAACTGTATTTAGAGCTACTGTATATGTGGAACCGTAACACAAACGACGAAATGAATTGGCAGGAGTGTGGCATAAGCAGGACAACACCTAGACCACTCGATTACTGGCTGGCATCAACATTTAAAAAAAAAACATTTAAACAACTCTCTATCAGCTGTTACATTTATATATACAACTATATAATTTTACCCTGCTTTGTTTTAATCGACTTCGCACAAAAAGTGTCGCTGTTACCTTTTTTCTACCACCAAAACAAAGTAATTTAAAAAGATTGCTCATTTTACTGCACCGGTTCAGCTAGTCTTGCAAAAACAAAATAATTTGCTTTAAAATATATACGGTGAATTATACAAGACATCACAAACCTCTTGCCGAACGACTTTCTCCAAAAATCTGCAGCATCGGACTTGGTAATTTTGAAAGCATCACCGATGTAAGCACCGTTGGGAAAAATTCCCTTTAGTTCCGCCAGCATATGCGAAAATACGAGACTTAGTTTTGTCAAAGCACGACGGTAACTCGAGTTCTCGTCGTACATTTTGTCTTTGCCGTCCTTAAACAACTTGATTGCCTGCTTGGATTGCTTCATAAGGTTGTCTATATAAATTCTGAAATATTCGCAATCGTTTAAGATATGCATTCGTTCCTCATACTTATTTATAATGAGCTTTAAATGCTGGTATGTATCTGGCAAAATATCCAGAATGTATGGAGGACTATTCTTCAACGACATTCGCTGATTCTGGCACAATTTGACGACTCGGTCCATAAGCTTCCATGTTTTTTCAATAACTCTTCTATCGATCTGCGACCTTGGAGTTAGAACATTAACAAAATCGTGAAACATTGTGCGAACTCGACTTGCTCTGCCTCCATCTAGATTTGATTGCAAATTCGCCATCTTTGACCATTCGATTTCCGTGTGTGATGGAGGTGAGCTTCGTTCAACGCAGTCACGTGTCCAGAATCGTCCAATCATAATGTCTTACGATGCTTCAGCGAGTTGTTCTTGACTTGTTTTTTGGCTGAACAGGCAACAACTCTTTGGTCGACCTTCGCTTTCATTTCGGAAACGAGAGTTTATTTTCATCACTGTCCATGTCTTACATCCACAGAGAACCTTCTTCCTGTCATAAGAGAAAAAAACGCGCTCATAAAAAAATTTTCCTCAGATAAACATCAAGATATTCTTGCTAAATTAGTTGTCAAAAAGTTGAGCTACTTTGACACCAGCTGCATCCTATGAGACTGACTTAAAGTTACGGCTGATTCTGAAACAATGAATATGAATAACCTCTAAAGTTGTAATGCCTTGGCTTCTTTGACTAAGTTAGAAAACTAAAATTGTTCTCGGGGCTACAGTGAGGGATAAATAATAACAATCTAACGTTGACACACAAATTTTAAATTTCCTTCTATCTCGCATGGATGCTTGCCCTGCGTGTTTATGACGTAGCAAATACCGCATTCGCGTCTTGCAAAGACCATCAACCTGTATTTGAACCTCTAGATTTAGAAACTTCTGGAGGTCCTTCGGATACACCCAACAGTTGTTTTAAATGAAGTTTCATGCCGGAAGTAAACGAGGACAATATTACCTTATATTCCTTTATTTCTCTGCAGTATAATGCCGTTTATGAAAGCAACTGGCTTTTCCGCTTTTCTTTCGTATTTATAATTAGAGCAGACTTAACACATATTTAATTTCTTTTTCGTTATTGTAATGTGACGTCATGCACTGACCTGGCTCTAATTAAACTTAGAGTGCTAATGCAGTTTCTTTAGTTTCACTTCCCGCTGTGACGTTAGTCATAGTGCATTCAGTTGTTCCGTTGAGACGTGGCCCACGTATTTGAATTCCCTAGAGCCTCAAGGCGAGAAACGTTTAATCGAGTGGGCGAGCGCCCATCTTAACTAGACTGAGTGAATGAGTAAATACTTCCAAAGGCTCCCATTTCTCGAGGGCAAAACCAAGTTTAAAATGTTGTGTGCAAGTTTAATATTATCATTCTTTAAGTTACCGGGTTTGTAGTTAGGTAAGGGAACACTGTTGTTTGGGTGGGATGTTGTATATAGTTCCTCCACACTTAAAACATGGTACCTCAATACTTACTGCATTAACCCTCACCCTCACTCGCCACTCTTACTCACATATATTATAAATACAATTTTTTATTTGCAGTGAGACAAACTTGCCACTTGTCTCCAACAAAAACGGTGACTTCTATTAGTCTTCCATAGACTGCAGCTCGACGAATTGGACCTTTGTGATTTTGGGAACTGGAATTCATTGATACTAACGACAACTGCAAATCAGTTTTTGGATGTTTTTTGTAACTGCGGTCTGATTGGGGCTTGACTGAATTCTGCCCAAAGGAATACGAATCACATGTCCTTACTGCTTGATTACTGCAGATTTCAAAAAAAATTGATGATCAACAAATTTCAGTTTTCATTTGCAAAAATTATTTTTAGTTCTTTTAAAGGATTCGTCTTTTATCACCAGTTTTTGGCCTGTGTCCATACTGTTTGCCATGCAAGCATGTCGCATTGTCCTATTTAATAGGCGTAGTTAGCCTTCGTTTAAAGCTTTGCTTGTCGCTGTTCACATTCAACAAGGTCTGAATTGAAGCTCAGAAATAAGTGGCAACTATTGCTGAAAGTAATATACCCCAAGAAGACGCAAATTAAAAATTGGTACATACCTTAGGTCGTTCTATACATTTACATTGTCAGTTCATAGTGTACTTGTAAAGGGAAGTCGTGCAATAGAACACGTCACTGACGCGCACGTACTACGGATCAGCGACTCCGGCGAGCCGGTTGAAATTTTTTCCAAAAAGTAGGCAGCTAACGGCTTCTAGCATTTGGTCACGTTTCGAAGGATTTATCCGCCTGAGGACTGCATAGGCGAAAAGAAAACCCTAACAGAGGTTTGTTTGTTTATCAATTTACCTGCGACTGAACAATATTCTTACAGCTTGAATTAGATGAGGTAGAGAAACCGCGCGCTCGTTAAAAATAAAAATTTACTTCAAAACAAGAACTGATGCAATACAAAACGACCTAGAAGAAGAACAAGATAAAAAAGAAAACAAACGTAGGTGAAAAAACTGACTCGCAGCAATTAATAGCTCTGTTGTGCTGAATGATGTTCGGCTCTCTCACGTGGTTTGTTCTGGTCAATTATATGTCTGACTGAACATGTACATTAACGTTGAATTAAAACATCGAGTAAAGTAAATACGCCTGCAGTATATTTTTTAAAACAAAATTATAGCGACTGAACTTACAAACATACTTTAAAGCTAAAATTAATTTACACCTTAACCTCCTGAAAATAATTGACTTCTTGTTATATTTATTATCACCAGAGCCAGAGGTTAAATAATATTGAAAGCGATTTTTTCATAAGTTTAACAGATAAGAAAAGTTTGAGCTTCCTAGCTACAGTAACTACACAATTGATATCTCAAAACTCGGTCCGTTAGGGTTTGTTTATCCCTACAATATTTGCTTTACAGTAAAGAATGCCGCCATTTCAGCAGGAAAATGTAATTTGCTTAATTTAATGGCATGGCCAGCCATTATATCCGTTTAAGCATATTTTGAAATCAGTATCGATATTAATGTCTTCCTCGGTCCGTTTGTTGGGCTTTACTCAGAAGTTACACGGAAACCTATTCACACCAGAAACCAGATTTTCCGTAGGAAGCGATGGATTTTCTGAAACAGGCTCTTGCACAATGCAGCTTGTACTAGAGGAAGTTCAGCTGTCGGGCATTGCCGTTTCTCATTGCACGTAATAAGCAACCTTTGCCTTGGCCAACAACCGACAAACAGGAAGGCTTTTTATTTTAAACTTGATTGGCCAGAAGGTATTGGTCGCGCCAGTGTTGCGCTCCGCGACCTGATGTATTTCCGTGGCAATCGCGCATTTCATAACCAACATCTCTCTGATGAAGTTTTCAGTAATGCGCCTATCTCAATTACCATTTTTAAACCAATAACATTGATAGAATATTTTTGAGCTGTGCCCATTTAGTTCAACTTAATAATTTTTATTACAACTCGATTTCAACAAAATTAATTATGATTCCAAAGCTCCACCTCCATCATCGAGGTGTAATGAAAACTGTTATTATTCAAACTACACTAAAGCGAGAGAGGAAAGAAAACATTTTAATTTTAAAGTTAGTCAACACAACCAAACCCACGAAATGGGTTTCAGCTTCCTCGTTTCTTGCAACTTTTCAAAGTTCAGTTTCGATTGTGAACTGAACTCTTCTTGAGGTAGTAAACAAAACGCAGAGTTAACAACGATCAAGACTACCAAAACCAAAGCACGAAAAACACTCCATTTAGTTTAATATAGGAACAAATTAGTTAATTTTGTTTAATATAGGAACATAATGGTCAATTTAGTTTAAAATACGAACAGAATATAGTTTGAAAATAAGACGCAGGTGAAATGAAAAACTGGTGATCAGCGTACGTCGACATGACGCAATTCTTCATAGACGTCAAGCCCAAAACTAATTATTAGTTCACATTTAAATTGCGAATGTCAAGGCCGGAGCCATTCCAAAACCCTTTCGAACTCTATTTGATTCATTTGTTGCTTAAGCTAGTCTCCTTCGCTCTCCGATCCTTCCCGTGGGAACGGAAGTCAAGATGGCTGGCAAGACTCGTTCGACTAGCTATCCAAAAACTTTTTTCATATAAATGTTTTACGCGCCAGAACATAGTACATATATAGCGTGTCTAAGCAAACAAATGGATTCTTGGTGAGCCAAAATCTTGCACTATAAAAAAACCTGTCAATGGCCAATACACTAAACACTTATAAATGGCCCGTTTAAGAAACTGTTTAGTTCTGTTTGTGGTTTGATATATAGTGCGTGCTCTTAGTTTCTATTTATTGTCTGCCATGAATGATAACGAACTTCGCAAACGGTTAATCGCTCGAAATTGGATAATAACAACAATTAATATATATTTTTATTACCTATAGGAAATAGAGTGGGTTAAAAGATAAAGATAGAAAATAAAGTGGGTTAGAAAGTCAAAGATAGATACTAGAGTGGTGCAGAAAGAAAATGAGAAAATAGAGTGGCTTATAGGAAGTAGAGTGGCTAAGCAAAAAAATAGAAGAAGTCAAGTGGCGAAGAAAAACAAACTCCGAGGCCACGACCAGTTTTGCCATGTCGAAATACTCCCGACTGTTCGTCCGTAAGAAGTGAACAATCTGAATGGAAAAAGCCCAAACCGGTTTAGTGTTTTTGATTTCTCACGATCCAAATGAATGCCTGAGATGAACGGCACTATATTATATCCGTAAGAAGTGAAAGTTCACGTCAAAGGTTTGGCTTTCGAATAAAGCTATATATACTAGATACTTGAAAATTATCAGTTTAAAGCTAAAAAGAAAACATGTGTGGCAAACCGCTTTCACGAATGATGCTTCTTTGACATTGTGCCAAACCTACCGAACCCAGGCCCGGGGCAAAATATAATTGCACGCATGAAAACACCGGTACCGTCCGGACTAAGCTGTATTGGCACACAACACGTGAAAGGAAGTCATTGATCACTGCTTACGTATATAACAGGTATAAATATGTAGAAGCAAAAGTTCAATGCAACGTTGTTTGATATTATTTCAAAACCGATTCACACTGTTCGCATTTTGTGAGTCTTACATATTTTTTTCTGATCGGTTTGTCTTACCTCTTGAATGATAACGTTTTGACAAAACTAACAGCAGCTAATACTAATATATACTACAATGTCTTTCTAAACTTCTAAAACCTATCAATACACACTTATCATCTCTTTTTAAAAACTCAAAGATTTTGTCTGAGGCAAAAAAATATTTCCCTCTCTTGTTCAAAACGCAGATCACGCGTGTATACTTTTTAGTTTTGAAAAAAAAATTAGGATGTATCAAGTATTGAAAGTTCAACGTAATGACGGAATGAATAACGAAAAAGACAATTAAAGGCCATGAATAACAAGTCTATTCAAAAACAGAATCAAAAGGACAGATGAAAAGTTAACAAGAAATTAATTACTTCCCGCCAAATTCTTTTCGTAACCATATATATACACCTTATATGTAGTACCATGCATATGACCAGTTTTATACATTCTTAACCTTTGGTATATATATGCAGCGGTAGCAGAAAAAAAGTACATTTAGAGAAAGTGTATCTAATTAAACGACATCTCTCCAATTTCGCATTGCTACGTGAGAAAATCTTTCGTTTAGGTCCGCACGCGTTTCCTTGCATGCCTAGCATTACTGACATCGAGAGGTTTTCCCAGCATGCATTCGTAGACAGCACCAGTCTTAACGTCATGCAAGTTCTATGATTAGCAGACTGACCTACAACACAAATATTAATTTTAGCTTTCGACTGTAAAACCATAAACAATTTCTAAAGACGTAGGTGAACAAATTATCCTGGCCTTGCGTAAACTAGGTATAAACATTTTAGAAAGAGTTATTTTAAAATGTAGTTAAGAAATTAACGGATATTAAAGATGCCACAAAAGCCATCTCATTGTCACGGATTAAGGCAATATGACTTTCTAAACCCTTTCTTGTTTCGTTTTTGTGACGTGCTTTCATATAGATGATCTTTGGTTGACGGATATTAAGGGCAATATGACTTTCTAAACCCTTTCTTGTTTCGTTTTTGTGACGTGCTTTCATATAGATGATCTTTGGTTGACAGTATAGACTGTATATGGAAGCTTTTAACGGTAAGAAATTGAAGAAAACAGAAAAAGACTTATGGTATTAAAGAACTCAACTTTCCAGTATTGTTTGAGAACCATTGCTATTTAAAAACCCCGTTTTACCGGCTTGAAGAGTAGTAATGATTGGTGCTATCCATTTTAACTTAGTTTCCAAACAGTTGACCATACCCTATAAAGTGACCATTAATCAGTTTTGCTTGTCTTGAAGAGTAGAAATGATTGGTGTTATTCATTCTAACTTTTGAGCCATTTGATGAAACTCTATAAAGTGACCATTCATTTCGCTATTCTCAGTGAAGAGTTGAAATGATCGGTGTTGGTTATTCTAATTTTTGAACCATTTGGTAAAACTCTATAAAGTTACCATTCATTTTTGTCCGAAACCGCGTGAAATCAAGTTCAATCTTGACCACAAACCAAATACTGACCACAATCCAAAATTGCGTGTTGAAAATGCAGATGAAGCTTGAAGCTAAGATAACGTGCGTCAGGAAACCAGCTTAGACTGTATTAATATTTGCCATCCTCCGCGATGCACTGGCGCAATCAACAGAACCCGGGCGGAAATTGGCTGTTATATTTGTTTTACCACAAATAACTGGGGTAGCATTTTTAACAAATCAAGGTTTACGACAGCGAACGTCAGTTTTACGTATTTCAAGGCAATTTTACTGTGTTTTTTACAATTCGTTTTCTTAAAAAAAAAACTTTTGAATTGAAAAAAAATGTATGAAAATAAAAAAGGTAACGAATGGACAAGAAATGCCATGATGTATACCGTGCATAAATAAGTTATTTGTTAAAATTGTTTTTTAGTAAAAAAAAGAGTCATAGATCGTTTTAACCAGGCCTTGGCGCAAAGATGGACTTGTAATGTAACTCATATATGACAACACGTTAGGTCCTAGAGGGCTTGAACAAAGCTTTTGTACGTTTAATTCACTAGCGTGTGGGGAAGGAATCGAGGGCACGATGAGAGGCGGCTGTTTATTCAGGCCGGGTCACCAACCTAGTTCCCAG
>JAOBAT010087461.1:0-18192 GCA_026413305.1 Hydrozoanthus tunicans
CCCCCCCCCCCCCCCCCCCCCAAAAAACCCTACAAATTTTGGAAAGGAAGTATTTTTGTTTGTTTTTATTTTATCGAGCTTGAAACAAAGTTACAAGTTAGGTGTATAACTTTGTGTCCATCTTGAGTTTACAGGTTTACACGTTAAAGTCACTCAAAACAGCAACCTATTACCAGAATTTAGCCTTTCTAAAATTTTTTTGTTCCCCATAATTCTGAAATTTGCTCCCAAGAGTATTTAGCGCCTTTCACAGCCATGTCGCCATTGCATAGCCACTATCTTTGTTATTGAATGTGATTCCAAACTAATTTGAGTCTCTCGTTCAACAGCAAATTCAGACTCTAAATGAAGTGCAACTTCGTTCTTCTGACGACGAGAATGAGAACGAGAACGAGAGCCCAGATACATTACACACGATAGTTGTAGACGCCAGCACGTTTAACTTCTTAGACTCAGTAGGGGTGACAACGTTGATACGGGTGAGTGAGCTGGCTGAATTTCCTTAAAGAGCATACGAATAGTGTTTTTTAATTTTCAAAAAGAGTACCCAAAAACCATGATTTGCGAAGTTTGAGAAACATGTGATGAAAAACACGCCTAGATACAGCTGTAGAATTTTAAGTTTTTCTCGCAAAAAGTGTCCCCTCCAAAGTAACAACACCGTGATGTAACAGGTCACGTGCGTACTTTAAATTTAATCAGTTTTGCCACAGTGGTAAGGATAGAGACACAGAACAGACACAGCCCTAATGGTATGTCAAAAGGCCCTAAATAAACACAACTTCATTTTAAGAAACTGGTTGAAGGCAGACCAATTGGCTATTCACAAGCGTGATGGGTTTGACTCTGGGATCATCGAAGCCAAATCTTGTCAGTGGCCAGAGTGGGATTTGAACCTGGGACGACCGCATGCAAATCCGGCACCCTAATCACTGAGCCTCGCTGCCTCCTGTAAACTTAGTTTATGTTGGTAGTCTTTAACCCGTGTTTCGCCAACAGCTTTACAACCTCGTTCCCAGGGTTCCCTCATACCCGTCCTTCGGATCGAGAGAGAGGGCGGGTATGAGAGAGCTCTGGGAACGAGGTTGGCGGCTTTAGAGCACACTTGAACCAAGAGGCCCTGCCAATTTCGTGGCTGACCACCATTTATTGATGTCTATACGACGCTTGTCTTTACAGCTGGCTAAAGAATATGGCAATGCGGGGGTGAACTTCTACCTAGCTCAATGTTCATGTAAGTCAAACTTTAGAAGATTACTTGCCTATTTAAAACGTTATCATTGTCAGAAGTATGAAAGCTTTAAACCTTCTGTTTGCCACAAGCCTTTTTTTAAGTTTCTTGGATGGCGCACGATATTGTTAATTTTATTTCTGTCGCACTTTATTTCTCGAACATTCATTTTTACACTGATTCATTTATTGTAACTTGGCGTATGATAAAGATAATGGTGGTAATTGTTATTACGATGGCCGAGAGTCTCTGTCAGAAATTCGAGGCTGTTTTTCGGGTCAGTCGCGTTTGGTTCAGCCCGCAGTGTTGAACAATGATCAGCGGTAGTTATTGGCTATGTGAAAAAAAAATTGTAAATAGCTTTAGCACAACAAACTCAACTCTAAAAAATGTTTGACTTCGATTAACGTGAATTGAAAGCTACTTGAAGCCATTTTAGTTTTCCGGAATAGGAATTCATAAAGTAAAAACTTTGTCGGATATGTGTTGCTGCTTTCCCTTCGAAGATACAAGTAAAACATATCTTAGTGATATAACTTTTGATTTTCCGATTTGAAACAAATGTTTCATCGCCCTCACAATCTGGAAGAAAATTTGAAATTGTATTCTTAATCCGGAATAGCTGGAATAGGCCCAGACCAACGGGCCCTTAATGTTGGTATTGTTGTTGTTATCATTAATGTTTTTATTATTATTATTGTTATTATTATTATTATTATTATTATTATTATCATTATTATTATTATTATTTTTGTTATTACTATTACTTTTGTAATTATTGTTAATATTGTTTTTATTATCACTTTTATTGTATTTATTAATTTCTCCTTCTTCTTCTTCTTTTTCTTTTTCTTCTTCTTCTTCTTTTTCTTTTTCTTCTTCTTTTTCTTCTTCTTCTTCTTCTTCTTCATCTTCTTCATCTTCTTCTTCTCCTTCTTCTTCTTCTTCTTCTTCTTCTTCTTCTCCTTCTTCTTCTTCTTCTTCCTCTTCTTCTTCTTCTTCTTCTTCTCCTTCTTCTTCTTCTTCTTCCTCTTCTTCTTCCTCTTCTTCTTCTTCTTCATCTTCCTATTCTTCTTCTTCTTCTTCTTCTTCTTCTTGTTTTTTATTGTTTACGTTGATATTACTCTGGTTCTTCCTGTTCACTGATCAGATAGCGTACTGGAGATGCTGGAGCGGGGTCACTTTATTAAGGAAGTCGGCAGCCATCATTTGTTTGTCAACATCGAAGATGCCGTAGTGCATGCTCTAAACCAACGGAATACACCAGTGCGTATAACTCCAACTTTTTAATTTCTCTTGTTTGTCTGATAAAATTTCCTTCACTGACAACAAAGTGATAAAATGTTAGAGGTAACAACATGTTAAGCTTCGTTTACGGCCTACAGTTTTTCTGTTTGCTTCGGTTTTCCAGGAAAAGGAAGAAGAGGTTGGAGAATTCGAGGATGATTTGACCTCGGGAAGCGTCAGAATTCATGTTTCACACATGAGCTCTGTGGTAAAGACGTTTGTTTTGTTAGGAAGTGTAATATAGATCTGATAAAACCCGTGTTGGTTGGTCAAACAATCGTGCATAATTTTTATCGGAGTGTATTAACATAGAAAAGCGTGTGTTATTGCTTTTCCCTACATTACCTTTTGTCAGCATTCTGTTAGAGATGGCAAAAGCAGTGGAGAAGTCGCGTTTTGTCGAATTATCGTTTGTCAATCGTGTGCTTTGATGTTTTAACTCGCGGCGTGTAGAATCCTTATTGTTTAGCTAATAGAGAAGTTTAAGCCGTGTATGAGACTGTGATAAAACACGACGGGCGTTTGAGAACACTTGAGAAATGCGTTTCTCTTGTGTCCTCAAATGCCCAACGTATTTTATCACAGTCTAGTGCACGACTTAGGTTTTTTATTTGTTAAATACAAGTGACACATTTTGGTTGCATATTAGTTACTAAAGCGAAAAACAAAACAGCCGTAGAAAAGAACTATATAAAGAAATCAATTACAGTTGAATAGTTTGTTTTGATTGGTAGGAAGACCGTTTAGTTTCGTTTAACTTCGTTTAACTTCGCAATAACAACTAAAAATGCTCTCGGCAGTGACACTTGTAATATATATTTGTGAATTTAGCCATTTAGCAATAAAGCTCGCTTGTTTTATGCCGTAGGATGAAGACATGGACTCACGCTTGTAACATTATAATGTGTGTTTTAGTAACTGCTTAGGCCATGGTTGGTCCCAGATCTCTTGCGGTTTAACCGAGAAGTTGAGGAAATGGAGCAGCAAGGCTTAAGGAGACTGGAGAGAAGTTATCTTTGTCTTTCCACAGACGAGCCAATATCAACAAAAATGTGGTCGCTATCACTAAACAGTCAAGACTCAAGCGAAAATCATGTGTGAAACCTAAAACGTTCAATAACGTTGCTGGTGAATTCGCCCAACTAGTGCCCATACTTTTCATCTGATCGATTTATGAGAATTTTGCTCTTTATCTTTAACTAGTTTTTTTTGAACAACACACATTTTCTCATTAGGAAATGACTTGTTTTTTATTTTTTGTGTAGGGACAAGTGAGATGTTGACAAACCAGCTAGAGTTGAAATAGAGTGCGCAACAGTCTCTGTTTTGCCGGAAGATCGAAAATCCAAGCGCGTTCATCAAATGGGAGCCTGGGAAGAGGAAATGGATTTTTTTACTACCGTCCGCGGGTCCGTTTCCTCTTCCCAGGCTCCTGTTTGTTGAACGCGCTAGGATTTTCGATCTTCCGGCGAAAGAAGGGACTGTTTTGTTGTCTGGAGATGAAAGGGTTACACATTTTCTGATCGAACTCTTTATTATATTGCATACTGGGTATACGTAATAGAAGAGAAATACTTTCAAATAACTCCTTTATCCTTACAACTTTACACGTTTTCAGTAATAAAAAGGTTGATCGCTTTGGGAATGGAAAATTTATTCATTAGCAACAGATTATCTAAGACGAATTGTATTTTTTCCGACTTATTTAAGGATAATAATTTTTATTAATAGAACGAATTTGCTCTCAGAATTGACTCAAAAGAGAGATCTGGTTTAGTTTGTCATTCGATTTAGCGCATAATATCAAAGAAATACTTGATGGTAAAAGGGCAGTTATTATATAAATGAAGCCCTGCAATATAAAGTGTTCATACACTTTTTGGGGGGAACTACTTTAGATTTATTAGAGTTCATTAGCACATTGTTGTACTTTCATATATAAATATGATTGCCCTAGAATTATAGCAAAATTAGCGTAAGCAATTTTTAAGATTTTTAAATATGCATGGGAAGAGCAAATGGACCGATTGGAGGTTTTATTTTTCTACCAATTATTTTGATAGAGTACACTCAGACTGTACAAAGTGGCTTACAATCGAGTGTGAATTTTTGTCAAAGATTGAAATATGTATTTTAAATAAAGAGAAAGCTGCTCAGAATCCGATAAAAATAAAATAAATGATATTTTTTGCTGAATCGATGTCCCAATCTCTCGTCATTTTTGTAGTCTTGGCTACTTAGTTCATCCAATTAAAATATTTAAAGGTAGAGAAAGTAAAAGTTGAGTGGGAGAGGGCAGGAGAGACAAGCATGCAAGCAGTAGAACTAGTTTAATTATTGGCAAACACAAAAACATAAAGAGAAATGAAGGACTGATCTCGTGTGTATACATGCATGTAAGGTCGAATAAAGTTTTAAGTTGAAGTTTTGATATTATACTTACCAAAAAAAAGGCATAGCATACGCCTGCATGCTTTCATACTTGTGTTACAAGCTTTTTAAATAAGAACCAGTAAATTTGGCCGAGGTTCATTGTTATTTTTTTGGCGATATTAGCCTCAAATTGTTCTTAATTTGTTCTTATTTCTATGTGTGGTTTATATCGACAACAATACATGTATTTGAAAACGGATTGCTTGGCGGGTGTATTCTTGATCAATTCATCCCCTGGTTCATTTTCCCGAGACGATTTCCAGTGACTATCCCAGGATTGGTTTCATATTCAAACTCTTACCTTGGTCAAATTAAGTTACGTTAGTGTTTGATTTGAAGCAATGATAATGATTAAAAGGAAAAAAAAATTGTGAATCATTTTTGTATAGCTAAACAAAATTGCTCAATCGAGCCCCGAGCCTCAGCTTGTTCTTAAATTGTTCTTAAATTTTGGCCAACCTGAGCCTCGTTCTTATAAAGTTGTTCTTATAAAAAAAGCGTGTATACCTACAAGTTCAAATACTGTTTTCGTTTCGCTGTACGCAATAATAGCCTTAAAGGCCCTATCAATCTGAATTTTTTACTTTTTACATTAAAACTGTTGTCATCTGTGAACTCGAAAGTCCAATACCAAAGAAATTTTTCACTTCCAAGTTTTTAATAAAAAAAAAAAACAGGGCGCCGGGATGCCGGGGACAAGTAACCTGTGACGTAGCAGCAATGAGTTATGTGGTTTTTGTTTCTGGTAAAAATGTCATAGAATTTTTATTTCAAACATTTTCAAGGGAATAATTTATTGATTAAAGTTATAACAATGTGACTATTGTAACCAGAATTGAATTTTTTGAGATAAAAAAGATTGTCTCGGCTCTGCTTCATCCCTCGTGCTACGTCATCATTGTACGTTTCAAGTCTTAAAAATGTAACAGGAACGGCGAGAAAAGGTTTTACTTTCGAAAATAACTATTATTAAAGGGTTCTACTTTGGAACTTAGAAAAATAAGCTTGATAGGGACTTGAACTCCTTAAGATATGAGGACGGGAACGCCGACGCCGATGACAGAAAACAACAAAGAATTCATCCCGGGAGGAGGATAGATATACAGAAGTTATAGGATAGATAGAGGATAGATATACAGAAGTTTGGGTGGGGGTGTGCCGTCGGGTTCGCGAAAGTCCTACCCTTTACTAGAGTGAATTCCGCAAATTTTGTGACCCTAAACCAGAGTACCCGTTTTAAATCCCAACGCTAAAATAGGATTTGTTTACACCGTGTGTCATAGAAAAGCAAAAATATCTGACTCGATATAAAACCCCGGGTATAAAGCGCTCAAGTGTTTGATTTCGATGTTTTGTTATCACAATTTTCATATCCGCTTAGCGATCACGTTAAACGTGACCCTATTCTATACCAAATTATGTGATACTAGGCCCTATCCCTGAGTAAAATACCCTTTCCAGCGGCACCAATATATCGGAGTACCCCCGGGCAGTTCACATATTGAGCTGTACGTTGGAAACTTGCACGTCGTCATGAAAATCACAACGCGAAAAGCTCGATTTGAAGTTCTTACGACCACAATTAATTTTTTATCTTTAAGAAGAACACTTTCATCTGTAACTCGGACAAGAGAAAAAGCGAACTAGCCATGTACTTGACCAAAAGGGCAAGCAGAAGTGTTTTTGGTAACGCAGTCGTCGTCGATGTTCAGTGCCGTCCTCAGTAACGTCATGAAAACAAATTTTACGCTAGCGTACCTGCGTAACTGATTTAATCTCAGTCTAATGATCGCCTTACGGGCGTGAAACTCGAGTTTCAGAGTTTTCATCAACTTTTACAACGTTTTTAAAAATTTTTAATTGTTAACTTTTTAACACATTGTTTTATGCTCTACGCCGAGCGTATTGAGCGCTCTCTTAATACTGAGTGGTTCAAAATCATTCAATGTGAACAAAACCTTGTTTCTTTGTTTATTTTTTCATTCAACTTATCAAACCAACTACCAGTATATTTGAGTCGTATTGACGTATATATTTTTGAACTTTTTTAAAAGAAAATAATACCCAAACATAAACAATGTGGATCTTTAACATCTTTATTGATACCCAACCAAAATCAGTTAAAAAAGCCTTCAAACTTCAATACCTAATGTGATATTATATAGTTGATATTTACAAAAAAACAAATTTGACATTTCTCAATTCTAGACAACTCCAGATAGCTTTCCTGATGAGAAACTTTCTCTGACCAGTTTTGGCCTTGATCACCAAAAATTAATCAACAAACCCTTGCAGGCAGCGCAAGTATACATAGTAACCCAAACATTTGCCTTCTGTATTCTGAACATGATATTCAAAACAACTATCAACCTCTTAGCTCTTGTCAAAAACATTGCCTTCAACTTTCTGTAGGCCAATGAAAGTTTTTAAGCTCAACAAAAAATTAGGGGGCCTTCACAAGTAATTTTTTTAAGTAAAGAAAACATGTTCTTTTGGGGTAGTCCTCTTTTAAAGAGCACAAAAAAAATGTCAATACTCAAAAGAGGTAACCAACATTTTTTACTGTAGCCCTGAGAAGATGTCAAAAAATAATTGTGAACGACCCCCAATAACTGTTTATCGCCAATTTAAATAGGCCACTTCCACTGGCCAGCAGGTGGGGGATCTTCTAGGGGTTCCCAAGGTCGCCACTCCTCCATCTTCTTGGCAAGGGACAATTCATCTTCAGCCTGATATAATAGTGTTGAACAAGATTAAGCACTGCGTTGTATACTGCAAACTGAGTTTAAAACATTAAATGACAGTTGGCATTAACTGGCTTGTGCTTTATAGGTGAAATGATCATGAAACCAATTTTAATGTGAATTGCTTTAAAGTGTCAACGCTTGATGTCAGTATCGACTGTTTATTTTTACTTTTGTTATCTACCAATATGAATGAAGTTTAATGACTGGCTCGACCAACAGCTTTTGAAACAATCCTGTCCATGGACAGTGTGGCAAAAATAGGCCACACAACTGTTCAATCATCAACTAGGCTGATTGGGTCAACCCTGAGGCCTGACACTTGGCAGTTAAAGTTCTTTTAACTGAGCTAAGATTGCGCTTAATGGTGTTTTGGGACATTTGTCTATATAATAATAAATAAGCTTCTACTGAACTGATTTTAATCAAGTCTGACAACTAACATCAAACAAATAGTTTTATTGTTTTCTTCCTCAAAGTCATGTTATAACAAGACTAATATCTGTGACTACTTAATATTATTACCTGCTTTAAAACTTCTTCAATTTGTCCTGCTCCAATTTTTTCTTCTAAAACTTCAACATTTTTTTCCTATTTGGGCAAAGAGCTGTGTTAGTTAAAACAAAAATATTTTTGACTTCCCCTGAATTGGACACTAACCCAACAAGGTTAGCTTCAAACACTCTTTTGCACAACTTGGTTGACCAGAACAAGTCAGGTAAAGTGTCTTGCTCAAGGACACAGCACCCAATATAATTCAAATGGTATAAAAAAAAAAAAATTGAACCCTGCGTCCAATGGCCGAAATATAACAGTACAGCTCCTCATACAGACTCCTACTGTAATTTTGGGGTGTATTTTTGCTTACTGAAGATATTAGTAACAGGCAATAGGGCCCGAGACCCCTCTCAGGTCTGCCACTTTACCCCTTGGAGGAGGACTCGAATATGTCATTGGACGGGGGTGCTTGTTGGGTAGATGAAATTCCACCCCTAAAAGATACCAATCTGGGCATGTTCAACCGGAATTTCAACCCCTAAAGGATAACATTAAAAGATGTCTATCAGAAATAAAACATGGCTCTTGTATTCCAGCTATGATCATGCAAGAATCAGGGGCTAGATACAGCCTATAGACCAGCAAAAAAGTTTCATATTTTTGCAGCAAACACCCTAAATGATACCTCGAACTCGAATTTCGACCCCTAAAAGATACGACAAACACCCTTAACCAATGACATATGGGAGTCCCTCCCTCACTGTGGCTATGAAAACTACATCAAATAAAGCTATTACTTAAGAACCTGTTCTACTATTACTTAATTACCTGTTCTACCATTTGCAGTCTTGCAGTAGTAATCTTTTCTACATTTGTACGATAAGCAGCATCCTTTGGCATTCTTTGAATTACTTCAAGAGTCTTGTTGTACACAGTAATAAGACTCTGCAAAATAAGATAAATTATGTGAAAGGAAACTGTAATTTAGTGAAAAGCACACTGTTCAAAGCCACATTCGTTGCTGTTTCTGTTAAGGTACTTAATGTGTCTCGAAGTAAAAACAACAAAATATTTTATGATGGTACTTAAATTATGTGAATCGGCATGTTGGAATTTTACTGTATAGTGTACATACCTGTCTTGGGTTTTTTGCAACCGCTAATCCGAAAATGCCCGTTGACTGCAAAGAAAAAATAGCCAAATCAATAATGCAAAGCATTAAACGTCAATTCTAGTAGCACAGGTTTCTAATCTTATATACAAAAATCGAGTTAGCTGCTCCAGTTGCCTCAATTAATTTACAAACATTAAGAAATATATGTAACACGCACTTTCTTCAAGTAAGACGCCATCTTGGTTTTTGACGAGCCGTGAAGAAGGCTGGGTCGACTGGACAACAATGCAACGCGCGCCCGGCTGGTTGATGTAACTTCCTCCAAATCAATGAGATTTCCATGTGGTTCGGGGAATTTAATCAAGTGTTCTGGACAGTTTTTTAGGCAGATTTGCAAGTCAAGAGTATCCTGTTTTTACACAGCTGCAGAGAACGATCGTGACATGGCTGCTGCGTCCACAGAACACCACAACTTTCCCAAAGAAGAAGAAAAAATTCTTGAGCTTTGGAAAAAGCTTGATGCATTCAAATCCTCGCTTGAGCAGTCGAAAGACCGGCCGAGGTAAAACCCATGATTGGCCCCTTTTTATTGCCTGTAATTTTTGCTATTTCACAGGTATTGGAGATTAAATAAAGTTAATTGATATAAAAATTATACAAATCGTTATAAAACAACAGATCACACATTGCATTTTCGAGTATTTGTAAATGTAACCAGGCCTTTTGCCACAACTCTCAATTAAAAAGCCAATACATTATAATATGTGATTTACTTGCACATTATTAATAACTAAACGAATTGCACCTAGCTTCAAATACTTTCATTTAAAGCAAAAATTACGTCTATATTAAGACGTGGTAGGTAATGTAGAACTTTTAGAATTGAGTCACACTGTCACTAGTCACTATTTGTTTAGTTTTTTATAAAAAGGCTCCAGTAATTATTTGGATTAATAATTTTCGTAAATATTTTTTCATCTTATTTGAACAACATTTACTTACCTTATGGAACATATTTCAGAGGCTAGGCCTGAGTTCTGTATTAACAAAGTTTTTTTTTTTCTCTTTTTACCAAATACACCATGAACTTTCTGCAGGGTTGCCCAAATATTTATAACTAATGACATTACTAGAGCAGAACAATACGTTATCTTTTTTGAAGCGTTTTATGTTCTGTTCAAATTGTAGCAGTTTTATTATTTTATTTATAATTATTGTTATATTTATGTTTTTAGTTATATTATTATTATTTTTATTATTGTTATTACCTTTACTATTATAGCTATTTTTATTATACTTTGCTCCTGGATACTATATATATGTTCTCATTATAACTTGATAATTTGTTGCACCAAAAATCTTCATGTCAGAACTTAATACTACAGCATATAATATTATTTTGTTATCAAAGTCTCTATATAATAACAGTAGTGTCTTTTCAGGATCAGTGTTAAACTTTTGTTGTACTCTACATCTTTTCAGTGATCATTGCTGTAAAAAGGTTTGAAAAGTTAATTGTTTGCCAGTCATGTTTAAAATGACTGGATGAATTCCTTAAATAATGGTTTTTAGTGTAATTTAAAAGAAACTGTTTCTGCTATGATGAAGGTGCTAGCACTCAAAACTTGTCACATCAATGATTAGTTTGATTTACTATTTGAGCAATGTTTGAACATAAATATAGTGGATAAAGTTATTGTATAGAAATGCTGGATTTGGCCTTACAAATGATCTAATGTATCTCAATTCTCCTACCTAGATACACCTTCTATGATGGCCCGCCATTTGCGACAGGGCTTCCTCATTATGGCCACATTCTTGCTGGTACCATAAAAGTGGGTTTTTAGTTATTTTATTTTTATTATGTTTGTACTGTACATTAAGAATTTCTATATCTTTTATTAGAGAACCAAAACATACTAGAAGGATATCTAGATTGGCATTCACCTTGTAGTGTCTTCTCTGTTATATTTTATAAAATTTTTGCCAAGTATCAAGTTACTTACAGGTGTCTGAGTTGCTCGTGACTTTAGGTCATCCTTTTTGTAACCTATAATTAATAGCCCATACAAGTCCACAGGAAGTAGCTTATTGTTCAGGTAACTTCAAAAACAAAATAAATACAAAATTCTTAGTATGATGATGAATACTACCAAAAAAAAGTTTGAAATGGATGAATTAGTAAAGAAGTGGTTGTATAGATGTTGCAAAATAATATAGTTTATATTTATTTGTAAGTAATCATTTTGATAAGGAATAACTCATTCAAAACCTTTATATCACTGACAGTCACAGTAGAACCTTAGTTTAGCTGAAAAACCTAAAGCTTGTCAGTATAGGCTAAATGATACTTTTTAGAGCTGAAAAATTATTACTTAAAGTTCTCACTGATGGATCCTAAAAGTGTTAAATACATGATAATTATTTAAGTGTATTTATATTGAAGAATGAAATAACTGCATGATTTTTCTTAACTCCAGGACATTGTTACTCGATATGCACATCAGTCGGGTTTTCATGTAGAGAGGCGGTTTGGATGGGATTGTCATGGACTCCCTGTTGTAAGTACATTTCCACAACACTATTACAGTGCAGTGAAGAAAGCTGCAAAAATTCGGTTGTTTTTCTCTTTTTAATGAAAGAAGTAGTTGTGATTGATGTCTCAGGAGGTAGGGAACAAAGATTAAGAGCAAGAACCTGACAGTAAGTAAAACCATCCCCTCCTCCCTCACTTTTCCTACCTTTTCCCTCTAAAAAGTCCTCAGATGTGGAAGATGATACATTTTAAAAGTATTTCTTGAGTGATTACTTCTGACATGCTTACTTAGTTGTGAAAATGTGAAACTTAAAGAATTTTAAATGAATTAATCATAAATAAAGAGTACTTTTGAAAATAATATAATATTTAACTATGATTAAATTAGTAATAATCATCAGTAATTTTTTATCAAATCAAAATTTTATGTTATGTTTTTTTATGTTATTATTTTCAGGAGTATGAAATTGATCAGAAACTGAAGATTAAGGTATGTACGTACACAAGTTGAGTGAACAACAAATATTCTGGGCCCAGTTGTTTAAAATGCGACTAGCTCTAATCTAGGGTTAATTACCATGACAACCAATAGGTTTTGTTAAGAGTTAATCCTGGTTTAAAGTTAATCGGCTTTCAAACGACCAGCCCCAGGACTTTTCTTTAAACTACTGTAGATGTTGAGTATTCAAAAAGGATGAAGTTTTTGTTTTTACCCTGCTGAAAAAGGTTTGTTTTAAGTTCACAAAAATAAACAGGATGTTTGAACTGCTATTTTTCTCAACCTGAAATTACAAATGTACAATCATGTATGTTTCTCTTGTAACTGATCGATCATGCCAACATGCATAATAAGGATTAAACTGTGTGTATTTACAAAGCTTTCCTTAACACCATTATTTGTTATGATTGCATATTTATTTATCAAATTATTTACCGCATCACTCCTTGAGTTTTTGAGTCCCCAAAATATGCCTGGACTAGATAGAGTTTTTTTTTTGTTTGCTTCATGGTCTTGCTGTTTTCAACAGTCTCCAGATGATGTTACAAAAATGGGTATCGACAAGTATAATGAAGAGTGCCGCAACATTGTGATGAGATATTCTAAAGATTGGGAAGTATGTTGCAAAAATAAACTTAATGTACAATATTTTATTATGTAATTTGATTAAATATAATAAGTTGAGTAGCATAAGGCAAAGCTGGATTGCTCTCTTCCCCTCCTCTCCGACACACACACACACACACAAATATAAACACACGAATGATAACCATGAACAACTTCTTATATGCACGCCTGGTCGAGTATCTTTTGAATTATAGAATGCACTCACTCACATCATACAAAAGTGCACAACAAATTTTAATACATCATAATAGATATTAATTATAATTTGTTTATTAAATGTTTTATGACTTCAGTTTTTTAAACCCATTATGTTTTGACTTGGTAAATAAAATCAACTATTTAAGCATTATTTTACAAAAAATTAATTACAATGATTGAAACCATTCTTGTCTTAAGTCTCAGATGTTTTAAAGATTAACCATTCATCCAACTAATTCAAATGAAATATTAATTAAGTTTGAATTTAAGTGATTGTCTGAGCTGCATGATATGTTTCTGTATGAAAACATCGGCATCCTGGGGGCCCCCTCACATAGATTATTTAAATGATGGGGGAGGGGGCGGAGTCCTTCCCATTCCATTTTTTATGCTCTGTTTGATATGTTGACAACATTCAATGACAATCTTCTTTTTTGGCTGTCATCCAAGGCCATCTTCTAAAGATGACTGCTGTTGGCAGCTAAAATTATATTTAACAGCAGCATCAAAAAATGGAATGGCTACTTGTATTAGTTTTATTGTACAACTATATATGCCCAATTAGAATATTTAACTATTATAATCATAATTATAATTTAATTTATACTAAAGTTCATAGTTACAAGACTTGGTCGCTGGATTGATTTTGAAAATGATTACAAGACTCTTTACCCATGGTTTATGGAGTCAGTCTGGTAAGTACTAGTACTAAAAATTTGTCCCCCTCAGTTTTATGTAAACATTTTGAGGTTTATCTCAGGATTGGACCAGCACTGATACTCACAAGCTTCAAACTGATGCATGTTTTTCATGATCATAATTTTTGTATACAGGATTAATAAATGAGTAGTAGGTCAGATTTCAAATAATGCCAATGATTCTACAGTCATGCTAAGCTAGTTTAACTCTGGCACAAGTTAAGCACACTGTTTGAAACAATAATTGTCCGTCAATTAGCGTGCTCTTAAGTCATGTAAAACATGTCAGCTTGTTGAGCTGTGCTGACTATTTATGGCACAGGCTGGTTTCAAACCTTCTGAATCAGATTTGTTTCTGAGTTCAGGGTAGCATGAAGTCTAACTTGTAGTACAATGTTCACAGTAGGCCTTTTACAGCCAGGATTTAAAACAATGATTATTATGATTCTGAATTTAAGTTCTAAGTGTTTTCAGAAGTGTAATGCTTATGGTTATAAGTTTAAAAGTCATCCATACTTCATTTGCCTCTAGGTGGGTTTTCAAACAGTTATTTGACAAAGGGTTGGTGTATCGAGGATTTAAGGTCAGTGCATTTGAACATAATACAGAAAAACAGTCTTATAGTACAGTTTAGTAGTGGTGAAAATTTTGTAATTCAGAACAAAAGTAAAACTTTGTCAAAAAGTCTTGCTACTTCTTTAGTTTTGAGTTGTTTTAAACATAATTATTTTTATTGATAAACACTTGTGATAATTAAAGTCTAATGCAATTGCCAAACAGTTTGTTTTAAAACATTAAGAAGCTGTCCTTACCTGTTAAATGCTAATTGTTTGCTTTAAAAACTATAAAGGAGAACACAACATAAGAGTATATACATAATATGTAATCAAGAACAAAGTAAAAGCTGTTTTAATGTAACTATATTGCATTTTCATCACCTTAAATTGTTTGACCCCAGGTTATGCCATACTCTACTGTCTGCAGCACACCACTTTCAAACTTTGAGTCAAACCAGAACTATAAAGAAGTTGTAGATCCTGCAGGTGAGTTTTGCTTAATGTGTATCTGAGGGAGAAAGGAGGAGGGGAGATTTTGTTTTTAAAAACTCTGATAGTTTTCAGTACCAATAATTATTATTATAATTACTACTACTCCAGCGACATTGTCTTGAAGACATTGACAACTAAGATGTTTATTAAAATGGCAGGTTTCCCCAGTTGTTATTATCATTGCTTTGAATCATATGATCAATGATACCAAGTAATTATGATGTTGGAGATGATGATAATGAAAGTGATATGTTTTTATGTTGAGGTTGCCCCAGTTGTTATTATCACTGCTTTGAATCATATGATGATACCAGATCTATAGTGATTATGATGGTAATGATGATGATAATTTGAAAGTGATGTTTTTTTTAATGTTGGTTGCAGTATTGATACCTTGAAGAATGATAGTGATAATTATGAGTTTTGAAACATTTTAATGAGTTACAGAGTTAATTTAATTGACTTTTTTTTCAGTTATTGTCAGTTTTCCTCTCGATGACACCCCTAAGGTTAGTATGATTGCATGGACAACCACTCCGTGGACTCTTCCTAGTAACATGGCCCTTGTCGTGAACCCAGACATGGAGTACGTCAAGGTAGAAGGTAATGTGTCAACCTTAAACTGTCATTTACAGCAACATTAGAGTCTCATTAACTGAACCATAAGTTTACCTCTTATACATTGTTATTAACTGTAAATATTATTTTAATGTTTATACTTACAGGAAATGTAGACTTAAACTTATTGGCTTATACTGGTGTTGGATGAAGACCCTAAATGGGTTGAAAGGTCTTTTATGTTTACTTAATAGGCAAGTTTCAGTCATTGCTGGTAATGAGTTAACTGTTATTTGATTGGTAGTTTGAAACAAAGATTTTTTCCCTATAAGGTTCCAAAGGTGTTAAGATTTGAAAATATTTTTTTGTAAACAATACATCACCTGAAATCTGCCTAACTTGATCCTTTGAATTCTTTCCAAGCTCCTAAACTATTGATTCAAAGAGAAGTGTTTCTAATAAAAGGTTGAGTTTGGGTAGAATTATTGGCAAGAAAGTGAGACAAAATAATTATACTTACAAGTATCTTATTGTGATTGATAACCAAGTTATATGCAAAGATGAATATTTTCATGTATTGTTAATAATATTATTGCTTACAGTTGCAAAACTGTAACAAAGTTGAATGCACATTATGAAAATAATTATGTGATACTAAAATCATCGTCGCCATGAGATGATAGGAAAAGCTGACGTTTCAAGTGTTAGTCTTTTGTCTGGGCATCATGCGATGCATCATGCTCAGATGAAGGGCTACCGCTCGAAACATCAGGATTTCCTATCATCTCATTGCGACATGAATTTTATTATCACATAATACTACAAGTTTATATCTACTCGCCGATGCATTCAATAGTTTTGTTTTAAAACTGTATACCTACATTATAAAAAATTAATTAGTTTATTTAATATCGATGATATTGCTTATGGTATCACAAGCTATTGTTATTAATGTTGTTATTATAAATATATAGTCATTGTTAATTTTATTTTGTTTTTTATTTCCTAAGATAAGACAACAGGTAGAACCTACATCCTAATGGCTGCACGGCTGAGTGCCTTGTTCAAGACTGAAGATGAATACACTGTACTTGAAAGGTAAAACCCAGTTGTTAGATATTTGTACTTAGCAAGCATTGTGATGTACATTATTTTATGGAGATTAAAGAAGCTAGACAGTAACTAGCTGTTTTGGGGGGCTCTGGTGAAAACTATCTCTACTCTACAACTGACTTTGGATGAGCTTATCAACATCCTTGCAATAGCTTCCAAAAATACAAAATTGGCAATAGCTTCTAAAATACAGATTATTATCAGGATCATTAGAAAGGGTCTACTACTAACTTTAATTTTTTTTAAACAATATTTGGTCTACAATCCACACTAATAATCCTTGTATCATATTTTGATAATACTTTAATTGTTAATTGTTATTACAAAAATGTTTGTTTTATGGTCGGACTTTATGGTAGGTATTTATAACATATTTACAAGGGTCACAGCTGTCTGCAGTGGAGTTGTTACTTAATAAAGTCCTTGAGAAAAGTATAAGCTGGGCAAAACATTTTAAACAAATGTCCACAGTTAACAGTTATTATTTGAGTAAGGTTTTACAATCCTTCAACAGGTTTAAAGGCTCCATTCTCAAGGGGAAGTCTTACAAACCTTTGTTTCCATATTTTGAAAATGTAAGTTGCATCTGAGTACTAAGCAACTCAGCCAAACTATGGTAAACCTGTTGCTCTTCAAAACTCACTGATCAAAAGTCTTATGTTTAATGTTATTGGCTTTCCCTAGCAGAAAGAGTTCTGCCAGATAGAGTTGTACTAATTACAGTTAATAATCACGAAAATTGTGAAGTTCCCAGCCATGCCAGTTTGCACCGAACTTCGATTAGCATAATGATAGTATCACTTTATTGTAATCCTTTTAATGGATGATTTAGATAGATAAATAGTTTGTGCTGCAAGTTTTAAGCTGGGGCGTAATGGGTTTTGATATATGTTATGATATTTTAATGGTTTTGAAACATGGCAGAGCTAAGCTGAGGCAAAGACTCTGCTCTGATGAAGGGCTAATGTCGAATTGTCAGGGTCTTAAAAGATACCAACAAAGGGGTTGAAAATGTTTTCAATTGGAAATTTCAACTTAAGCAACCAAAATCAGTTTAGGTCGAAATGGTTGGTCCCAATAGAACATGACCTTAAACATAAACTTTTTAGGTTGATTAAAATATAGCTGTTGTACTCACTCACCTGTGTACTCTTGAAATTGTTTTTATAAAAACTCGTTTGAGGTTGATACAAATTTTTGTTCTGTGAATGTATTGTTGTTCCTTTGAATAGCCTTACAGTAGGATTTCCTCAAATAAGACTCAACTGATTGATTGTTGAGTGAAAACTTTAGGAATCGGAGTGCGTAAGAACTTTTAGGTACAGTCTGATCTACTCAAAGGCATTGTTTGATTCGGTTTCTTTTCCGTTTCTCAAACTTTACTGTTTAATTGCCCTTTTACAAATATTATTTTCGACACTTCTGAAAAGCAACCGTCAAGATTGTATGTTTGATCAAAAGGGTAGATATTCAATAACAATAGTATTGCAAAAGTATTGACAGTATTCCTTTGGATATTAGTATTGATACCAAGAATGCTATTCAGCTCTGTGATAATTATCAATTCTTGTATCTATAAGCTTCACCACAAAATACAAGCTATAAGA